>JADLZL010001045.1:0-12309 GCA_015844335.1 Chrysopogon serrulatus
ATTATGAAAAATACATAAAATAACCCCTTAATTTTGTATTTAAATTACCCACACCGCCATTATGAAGAATAGATAAAATAACCCTCTAATTTTGTATTTAATTTACCCACACCGCCATTATGAAGAATAATTCAAGATAACCCCTAAATTTATATAGAAATTCCCCACGTACATCTATTATTATTGAAAAGTAAATCAAAATAACCCCTAGATTTATATATAAATTACTCACTTTGCTATTATAATAAATAAATAAAAGGATAAATATTTTTAATTTCTTATGAAGAATAAAATATTTAATTCACAAAATACATAGTAATAACATGACATCGATAATTCACTTTAAATTATGTTAATGCTACATGAAAATTAATGTCATAGTTTGTTATTTTAAATTATTTTATATATTTTAAATGAAATATTATATCATTTCACTATTGATAATATAATTGTTATAACAAATTTAACAAGTGTAATGCTAGAGTACAAACTGAGTTTCGACTTAAATAATATCTAAACCCAGTACTACTAAGACCTAAACTCTTTTTAGTTAAAAATTAATTTTTATAAATATAAAAATACTAGACTTTCTACTTAAGTCGATTAAAATTCAAAAGCTAACTATGATTAATGAAGTCACATAATTGGATGCAACTAGGCTTTTATATATGCTAATATTAGGCTATCATCCAAAAACGTATCATGCTATAGAAAATTACTAGAAAGTCTATCTAGAAATCTCTAATAGAGCCTCCACATTAGTCCTCACAAGATATGCACAAGATATGATAAGAAAATAAAATATAGAACCTAAAAGTTCTCACAAAAATTTGAAGAATTTGATCATCAATACCGTTTAACCTAATCACTATTAATAATTTCCTTCAAAACTATCATCAATAACACTAGCTATTGGATCTATTTTAATTCCTAAATAATTATCTAACTCCGCTATTGTGTAATAAAATAACATAAAGTAAAAATTTATATCTAATTACTGATGTACTCTTATTATGATAGATGATTTATGTAACCCAATTTTTATCTTATTATTTAAAAGTTTAAATGTCCTTGCAAATCTACATCTAAAAATTGTCAAGAACTTATAGTTAAAATTGTATAAATAATCATAAAGCATGTATATGTTACTAATATTAATATTTGATTGAAGTAAGTATACATGATGTGCCAACATGCATCAATGATAAATATATATGTTATATTTTAGCAAAAAAAATATTTCCTTAAAAACTCATATTAGTAATAATAAAATATATTTTATTTAGGTTGCTTCTTTAGATATACTGATATATTTTAACTAAATATTTGACACCTTTATATTTGTATTATAACCAGATTGCATATATAATTTCATGTAATTTCTTGACAAGAAAATTCAATTATCTTGAAAGTATGGGAGATACCTTCTTTGTGTATATATGTTTGTTTAACCTTTTAAATTTATTTTAGCATAAAAAGTAAAATATTTTATGACTTAACTATTAAAATTCTTTAGAGATTAACACTGCTATACACATCGAAGATTCAAGCTCTACCACTTACCTCTAGTGTCATGATGCAAGATTTAAATGATTGCTTATGCTATTTAGTAAATATACTTTATGACCTAAATTACTTATTTTAAAAAAATACAAACAGGAGAGTTAGTGAAAGATACATTAAGTACAAAAGTTTTAAGTTTATGGTAAAAAAATATAACAGTTAATAAGACAAAATTTTAGAAAATCATAATTTAGATTCAAGGCTTCATAAGAAATATAAATCAATGCCAATAGAAATTAAAAATACAAATGGATGAAAGACATATAAAACAATGCCTTGCAAAAAATAATTAATAAGTTTGCGATAATTGATATAGAGTATGAAGTATCTATTCTGTCTATTTTGTAGAAAATAAATATAAAAATTATATAATTTAGTATAAAAAATTATTTACTGTTATATATATTACACAATATATCTCTTAAAATTTTAGCACGGGTTGATGGACTAGTATAGATAATCCGAACAAACTCCTCGTGAAAATACGGCTTCATGGCAGGTCCCATGGTCGCATTACCAGCACACGATACGAAGACGCTAGCGGCGGCTTTGGTCCTCTGATCATCCTTGTGCGCTCTTGAGTACACAAGTACAGCATCACATGCATACAAGGTTGGTTATGTATGGTCACAACCAGAACCAGGGCGTGATTGCGTAGCCTATGGAGGCAAACGCCATGACGGAGACCTGACGCGGCCGGGGTGTCCGATCCGATCCGTGTAGCAGGTGCGCACCGCCACCATGATCTTGGCGTTTTCTTCAGTGTATATCGTGTATCCGGGAACAGCGTGACGCCTGCACCTGGATATTTCCTTCTGCTTCTGCTTGCCCGGTCGCCAAATTAATTAGTATGGTGTATGTATATAAAAAAAATGCGTCCGGGATATTTTCGCACCTGAAGAGTTGCCAAGCTTTCGCTGATAAACTGTATATGTCTTCTCGAGTTAGTTTGCAAAATCGGATATCTGGATGAATTCTCTGGCCGGGTGGGTGGGTGATTGACACTGACACCACCCTCTGAGCAGAGCTGGTCTTGGTCAATTAAACGAGTTTGTCAACCAATTTGTAAAAGACCTTAGGTAGGGCACGATGCAGGATTCCCGGCATTTTGTCACGACGACTGATGCAGTTGTGACTGGCCTCTACTGTAATGCAGCATCCTTGTGGACTCGTGGTTTCGCCCCTGTATATAGGCAAGGTTTCTCTCTTGTAAAGAATGCAGTAGTGTGACTTTACTGGAATACTTTTTTCTCGAGCAGAAAGCAACGTCCCCCATTCCCATTTCACTTTGTGGTCTGGTTCGTGCTCTGCGTCGGATGAATGCCTTTCAAGCCCCGCTGCGTCTGCACGAAAAGGCTAAAGCAAAAGACAACGCATATAGATAGATAGGCATCCAGCTCAAGCCAAACGGAAAGGATGAGCCGTGAGCGAGACAGGGCGAGGTGTGGCCTCCAGCGTCCAGCATAACACGGAGCAGGATACTTGATGGCTGCGGGCGTCTGCCCTTTCTTTGCGCGGCAATCCTTCTCGGCTTCTCGCCAAAAGCAGGGCCACGCAGAGCACGCCACGCCACCCCAGCTGACAAGCTGAGCAGCAGAAGCAAAACCTCAAAAGAGCTGCGCTGCCGCTGCGTATCACTCATATCGCCGTGCGCCCCTCCCGGATCCCTCTTGTCTTGTCTTGTCTTGCATGATCAGGTCAGTGACCACTTGCTGCTGCATGGTCGAGAGCTGGGGCCGGGAGGAGCGACGAAGAAGCTATCAAGCTGATAGCTAGGCCAAGGCGGGAGCATCACTGCTGCTGCTGGGTGGACCTTATCGTCGGTCATGGTGGAGTCCGTCGGGAAGCAGGCGGCGGGGAGCAGGCGGAAGGAGTCGGCGGAGGAGGAGGCGGCGGCGCGGTGGGAGAGCGAGAAAGAGGCGGAGATCGACTACGTGTTCAAGGTGGTGGTGGTGGGCGACTCGGCGGTGGGCAAGACGCAGCTGCTGGCGCGCTTCACCCGGGACGACTTCGCGCTCGACTCCAAGGCCACCATCGGCGTCGAGTTCCAGACGCGCACGCTCACGCTCCACCGCAAGCGCGTCAAGGCGCAGATCTGGGACACCGCCGGACAGGAGAGGTGCGTACCGTACGTGCCTTCGTGCTCGTCGCCGTGCGTCGATTCGATTCTACTCCAAGCAATTCTCGGTTTCGCTATACACTACACGTGTGTGCATTTGATTGAAGCTTATATTAACTTAGCTTTTGGTTCTTTCTTTTGTTTTTGATTGAAAGGAGCTTGTGACGCATGGTTCCTTCGAAACTAAATAAAACAACCAAACCAAAAACGCTTTAGCTTTTGTAGCTTCTTTCCAAGCCTTCTTTTTTCACTCGATTTGGCTGGGCGTATGTATGACAAGTGTATACTGCCTAACTTCAATTCACGACCACCTACTAGCTACTAGCTCGTCAGTCGTTTAGAAAGTATTTCTGAGAGTGGATTCGGTAAGTGATGACGATAATTAAGTTGATTCCAAAGGTGATAATGATGTCAGATATTCCTCTCCATCGTCAGATATTCCTCTCCATCGTTTTCATTTAAGAAACGGCAGCAACATAGGAATGGAGCAGGTCGATGCTATGTGGTGTCTATCCGGAGGGACGCTCGGATGATTCCAGAAATTAGGTTGCACTTGAATAAAAACAAAACCTTTTTTGAGTAGATAAGTCCCTACTCCCTAAACATGCCGACCACGCTGAAAATGATCTCTCCATCAGTGGACAGGGCCACCATTAATTTCGGCATTTCCTAACGTGTAGGAGAAGACTTGCCAGACCTTCAATTCGTGTCCATTATTATTATTTCAAAACAATCTTGAGTCAGTATCATCATATCTTGTCTTGCATCTGGATTAGGCAATTGGCATCTCGCTATTTCTGTCAAAAATTGAAATTCGTCCTCTGCTCAATCCCCTGTAGCCAGAGCAGGTTCAGAACCTAAGAATCTTGCAGGCATTGAAGCCTAAAACAAAATTTAATTACCTTATTACAGCGATGAAATTGCTCTTCCGAATGATACTAGCCGTGGCATTTTGGTTGATTTGACATTTTTTTCTGGCGCGTGCGGCGTGCACGCAAATCGCAGGTACAGGGCGGTGACGAGCGCGTACTACCGCGGCGCGCTGGGCGCCATGGTGGTGTACGACGTGACGCGGCGCGCCACGTTCGAGCACGTGGCGCGGTGGGTGGAGGAGCTCCGCGCGCACGCCGACGGCTCCACCGTCGTGGCGCTCATCGGGAACAAGGCCGACATGCCCGCGGCGCCGCGAGGTGCCCGCCGACGAGGCTGCGCGCCTCGCCGAGGAGCAGGGACTCTTCTTCTCCGAGGCGTCCGCGCTCACGGGCGACAACGTCGAGCGCGCCTTCCTCACGCTCCTCGAGGAGGTCTTCGCCGTCGTGTCGCGCAGGGCGCTGGAGCTCGACGAGGCGCGCCGGATGCGCGGCGACCAGGGCGATGGCGGCGGCGGCGAGGTGCTGTCGCTCAAGGGGACCGCGGTGGACGTGGGCTCCATCATGGAGACCAGCGCCATGAAGAGGAGCTCGCAGTGCGCTTGCTCATGAATGCATGGCGTCTTCAGTGCACATGTAGGAGTTGTTTAAAGATACTATACCTTTTCTAAGAACTTCACATCTACACAAATGCAGAGATTATTACACTTATTTAATGGTTTATTAGGCATGTTACCATGTATGTAAAGCTTTGTACTTGTATCATCGATATTTTTTTTTTCGATTTTTTGATGCAAAGAAAAGGAGGATTTGTGTCATCAACCTCGTTTTTTCACAAGGATGTTTGCCCTTCCAACCCTCTGAACAGATCCAAGGAACACCATGATCAATATTCTCCACTACGGAGTACATCGCATCAGAAACTGAAATTGTGATAACAACGGACCAAATCTTATTAGCAGATACTATTGGCCTATAGCCGCAGCCGCTGCTTGTACAGTATCTATGTGAGAGGGTTAACAGCCAAAAGCAGCAGCAGCAGCTGAAAGAAGATTTCAACAAACTAACATCATTGGAGGGACAAACAAAACTCAAAGAAAATCTCTTTCATCAGCTCTATCACCATAAGAAAATAGTTTAAGCTCGAGATCCAAACGAAACTATGCTTCTGCTCACTTTATTGGTCAAAGCTAATAGTCATCGAATTGTCAATTGTCATACTCAAGTATCAAGCACTGACAGTTCGGGCAACACGAGAAATCTAGGACATGGACATCATCACATGGGCAGGAGGAACACGAGACATCATCACATTGGCAGGAGAAATGAGAAATCTCCTCGCAACTCCAGTCTCCAGCATGTGAACACTATGTCGCAATAAGTCTCTCTTCTCATTCTTCCCCTTCAACAGCTGGTAGCCCTTCTTTGAACCATGTGTAAAGCCCTCCTTCCAGATGGTACACATTGCTGTAGCCATTCAGGACCAACAGGTATGCAGCAATCAGGGACCTGCCAAAATCAACCAGAACAGAGGATAAGCTCCAACGCTGATATTTGCTCTCTTGAGAAAATAGCACAATATTTCGAGCAAGTCACTTTCTGAAGAAAAAATATGGGTGGTAAAATAAATTTGTGTAACATGGTTGTAGACATGCTAGGTCTTGCTTGAAAGTAAATTCAACAGCTCCCACATCAGTATTCTGGATATCTGGAACAAGTTGAACATGTTTCTTTCCTCAAGGATTCAGTTACCCAACATCCTTCTAGAATTTTTTTTTTGTGATTTAGTTCAAATTTAAAGAAAATATTAAAGGATGTGGATACTAATCTGCTAAATCCAAACAGGTGAAGAAGACGTGGTTTACCTTTGCAGTCAATGAAAATTCTAATGCTGAAAGCCCAGCAGGAGAAAGCACCATGTAATGAACTACTCGCTTCATTTTTAAATATATGACGTTACAAGCTAATTAGTTAAAAAAAAAGCTGAACTCCTCGCTGCATTTGAATTAGTAGGCAAATTTCATTTCGTTGGACAATACTTCGGCCTACAATTTCTTTATTAGCACAAGTTGGAGTATGTGTGTATTAGGCCCATGAGGCTAAGCCCATGAGGCCCATGTATGAGACTATATGGTCTAGGGTTATGCCCAATAATGAATTATCAGAAATTCCAACATGGTATCAAGCTAGGGTTAGGGTTCCTCTTCTTCCTCCCTCCCCAGCAGGCGCCGCCGCCACCACCATGGCCGGCCGGCCGCCTCCTCCTCCCCCTCCGGCGTACTACACCTGGTTCCCACCCCTTCCCTCTTCTTCTTCCAGGGTGGGCAGCGTGGCCGGCGCGCCGCCGCCCGCCCGCCGCGTTCTTGGCAAGCGGCCCGCGGCCTTGAGTCGGCCGCCGTGCTGGCCTCCGCCGCCCAGCAACCACCGCGCCCAGGGTGCCGCGCCGAGGCGCCCATGAGCAGCCAGCGCGGCCGGCGAAGCAGCGGGCGGCCGAGCGCCGGCGCCCGGGCGGCGGCGCGAAGGCGGCAGTGCGAAGGTAGCCCAGCGCGAGAGGCGCCCTTGCGCGGGCAGCGCGCGGCCCTGGCAACCCGCTGCCACAGCTGCAGCGCGCAGCCGTCTCTCAGCCCCGCTGCCCGGTGTAGCCGGCGATGCAGGCACCTACTCGGCCGCTGCCGGTGGCCAACCCCACCTCTCGGCCGCTGCCGTGTAGCCTCATCCAGCAGCCCAGCCGCTTGGCGTCTGCTTTGAGCCAGCGCCCGGCACACCTCCTTCCGGCACCTCCTCCACAGCAGTGCCCAGCGACCTCACCACGTCGACTCCAACCTCGTCGCGCCATGGCGGCTGCTCTGCCGGATTGCGGCGCGGGCGGAGGAGGCACGCGTGCGCGCCGCTGCCCTCGTGTAGAGGCAGCGGCGACGCGGCTGACGCCTTGGCTCGCCCGTATCGCCGGCGGAGCAGCTCCTCATCGGTGGCGTTCCCTTCTACGGCCCCGGTGCCGCTTCCTCCGGCTCGCAGGGGCCCGCGTCCCGTCCGCTGTCCTGCAGCGCGATCCGGCCGATCCGCTCGTGGCGCGGCTCCACTTACAGGGCCGGCGGGGTCGGGAACATTCGGAACCTCGTCCCGTCGTCCTCGAGCCGGATCGCCCTCCTCACGCCTGGGGCGGGACCTACTCTTCTCACCCTCCGTTACGCCCCTCGGCGACCACGTCCTCCTCGACACCTCGGTTGCGGCCCGAGAACCGGCGTGGCTCCGCCTTGACAAACATCGTCACATCACGGATCATCGGGACTATCTCCCTCGAGCTCCACGACATCGTCCGCCGCGCCCAAGCGCCGCCACGCCGAGCACATGGGCGGCACTCGAGGGCCAGTTCTGGACAATGCCGAAGCTTAGGGCCCTCCGTCTCGATGCAAGCTTCCGCGCCGTCGTCGGGGGTGACCTCTCGTCCGTCGGTGAGTACTGGCTGCTTGGGATGAAGAACATGGCGGACTCCCTTGGGGACCTTGGCTGGCCCGTGGAGGACCGCATCTTGGTCTCGCGTCCCTCCGCTGGGCTCGGCGACCGCTTCTGACCACCTCCGCTCCGTGCTTTCGCCGGCGGCGGCCCGCCCACCCTCGAGGTCGGGGACGACCTTGCCTGGAGGAGCTCACTCGGGCGTCCGCTTTGGGCCCGATCTCTACGCGGGGTCCTCAACCTCTAAATGCGCTCTTGCTGCCCTCCCACCGCCCTGGCTCACCCCGTGTCCTTTACGGGTCCTCCTCTCCCGGGCGGCGGGGTGGGGGGAGCCGTGGTGGTCCTCGTCGCGGTGGGCAGCGGGGGGGGCGTGGGGGTGGTCGTGGGGCCAATCGAGCTCCACCGGCTCCAACCTCCACCACGAGGCGCCTCCACGGCCATCCTTCCACCACCCATGGTCGGGCGCATCTCCATGTGGCCCTTCCGGGCTCGGTGGTGGTGTGCCTCGCCCTCCCGGCTGCCATGCTCATCGGTGCTCCTCCGGGTTCCACCCCGGCGCTCTCCGGCACCCGCCCGTGCCTCCCGGTTGGAGCCAGGCGGACTTGGCACACTCCTTCAAAGCACTATGGGCGACACCTCTGTCGGCCGGCCCAGTGGATCGCGGTTTTCGGGGGCCACCTACCACACCACCCCCAACCCCGGTATACTCTCGTCCATTCACCCTCCTTCTTTCCTCTCACCCTTCGTCCATCATGGTCGCAAATGGTTCATGTCTTCTGTCATTACGTGGGTGCCCACCCGCACTCATGGTTCCTTTTCGTCTTTTCGATGTTCTTGTTGCACCTTCGATGGTTCACAACCTTCTTTCTATTCGTCGCTTTACGGTGACAATTCTTGTTACGTGGAGTTTGACTCTTCGGTCTTCTTGTGAAGGATTTGGCTTCCGGCGTCCTGCGCTCGATGTGATAGCACGGGGCCCCTTTACACTCTTCGCTTCCAGCGTCTGCCTCGCCTTCTTCGCCATCGATTTGTCATTTTGCTTTTCGCCGCCACTACCTCTTCCTCTACTTGGCACCGGGCGCCTCGGCCATCTTGGACGTGATGCCGATGATGCTTCGATCGTAGTTAGATATTCGATGTACTCGGGCTCACGATGAGCATTTGTGTCATGCGTGCCAACCGGGCCGTCATGTTCGTCTTCCTTTTTCATAGTTCTTCTCATGCGGCCCGTATTTTTGATCTTGTACATTGCGACCTATTGACATCTCCCGTCATCGGCATTTACGGTTATAAGTACTATCTTGTGATTGTTGATGATTTCTCTCATTATTCGTGGACTTTTCCTTTACGTGCCAAGTCGGATGCTTTTCTGCGATTCTCCACTTTTTCGCTTGGGTGTCCACATGATTCGGCCTCACCATCAAGGCCGTCCAATGCGACAATGGCCGTGAGTTCGATAACTCCACCTCACGTGCCTTCTTCCTCTCTCCACGGTGTCGATTGCGCATGTCTTGCCCATATACCTCCTCTCCGAGAATGGCAAGGCTGAGCGCATGATTCCACCACCAATGACACCGTGCGCACCCTTACGCCCAGGCGTCACTTCCGCTCGCCACGGGCCGAGAGTTTACACACCGCCACCTATCTCCTAAACCGTCTTCCTTCCGCCCCGCTTGCTCGGCTCCCACACCCACCACGCTCTCTTTGGTACCTCACCGATGCGATCACCTTGAGTCTTCGGGTGTGCGTGTTACCCTAACACCACGACCACCGCTCCGCGCCAAAGCCGGCTCCCGATCGACTCTACGTGTCTTCCTCGGGTACTCCCCGGATCACAAAGGGGGTACCGATGCTTTGACCTCACCTCACCGTCGGGTCCTCATCTCTCTCGCCATGTGGTGTTTGATGAGTCCCGTCTTCCCCACCCACCACCACCCACCGCTCCAGCTCCACAGTCGGCTTCTCTCCTTGTTGTTTCCCACTTGACCGGTGGTGGAGCCACGCTACGTTGTCTCTGCAGTGCCGTTGCAGATCTGCCCCGACGGGGCCCGGAGTGCCACATTTCGACACTACAGGTGACTCCTCCCAGCCGCCCTTTGCAGAATATCGAAGTCCCTTGGCCGGCCGAATCACTTGCACGGCGGATCGGGCGGAAGTCGACTCGGCACCTGCGGCGCTTTGCCCGGCCGGCCTTTCATCCTGGCCAGATGCACCGGTGTTGCCAGCCACCGCCCGCCCGTATCTTAAGGCGGCCCCAACCTTGAGTCCCGGCCGAATACTTCAGAAAGCCGCTGCAGCGCTTATGGCCGGCGCCTTCGTCTGTAGCCGATGCCGTCACGCCGCCGCCGTCCACCACCGTGCCTCTTAGCCAAAGTCATTTACACAGGCTTCCTCTCCGCCGGCCCGGCCTGACGCCGGCCGCCCTTGACCACCCGCTTTGCCCGTGTCGTGACGCCGGTGTACCACCCACCGCTTCTTCAGAGCACCATGGTCATGTTCACCATATGGTGACACGACCACCTTGGCCGTACCCCAGCAGCCGGGCTCTTGCGACGCCCGGCGACTCCTTAGTCTCTCCGTGTACCCTCTTCCGTCAGCGCGGGGCCTTGTCCGACCCCCCCATTGGCGCCAAGGATGGAAGAGAAAGTCGCAGGCCCTCCTCGCCAACAGGACTTGGGATCGGGTGCCCCGTCCCTTGAGACTCCAATGTTAATCACTTAGGCAAGTGGATGGACGGACACCAAGCCTTAGGGCCGATGGCACTCTCGAGAGGTACAAGCTATTTGGGTTCTCGGGGCTTCACTTCTCGGCGCCCAGGGTCAGTATGATGAGACTTTCAGCCCAGTAGTCAAGCCGCCACCGTCCGCACGGTGCTCTCCCGGGCTCTCACTTCGCTCGGCCCGTGCACCGGTGACGTCAAGAATGCTTTTCTCCATGGTCTTCTCACCGAGACAAGGAATCGCTGATCACCCGGCGGGCTTTGTTGATACTTCTCGCCCGACATGGTCTGGCCGGCTCAACAAGTCTCTACGGCCTCAAGCAGGCTGGGCGGCGTGGAACCATCGGTTTTCTTTGCTTTCCTCCCGACACCGGGGTTTGTGGAGGCCAAGTCCGACACCTCACTTTGTTTATCTATCACCATGGAGCCGAGACCACGCACTGGCTGTTCTATGTTGATGATATTGTCCTCACAAACCTCCAAGTGAGTCACTTCTTCGCCGCCTCATCACCCTCTTCTTGCCAGGAGTTTGCTATGAAGGATCTGGGTGTGCTCCACCACTTCCTTGGGGTCACTGTTGAGCCCCATCCTGCAGGGTTACTTCTTCACCAGCGGCAGTATACTCTTGATATCCTGGAGCGAGCTGGGATGACTGACTGCAACCCCTGCTCCACTCCGGTTGACACACAAGGCAAGTTTGTGGGAGACCGAGGGTACACCAGTGATGATCCTATCTGCTTATCGAGTCTTGCTGGTGCACTTCAAGCATTCCTCACCTTCACCCGGCCGGACATCACCTATGCAGTTCAGCAGTTGTGTCTCCATATGCATGATCCCCGGGAGCCTCACCTCACTGCTCTCAAGCGTCTTCTTCGCTACCTCCGGGGTACTGTCGACTATGGCTTGCTCCTCCACCTGGCGGTCCTCCTCCACCGAGATGGTTGTCTACACGGACGCCGACTAGGTGGCTGCCCGGATACTCGGCGCTCCACCTCCCGCCACGTTGTTTTCTTGGGCGGCAATCTAGTGTCCTCGTCGTCCAAGCGGGCCGGTGGCCTCCCGCTCCAAAGTGGCCGAGGCCGAGTATCGCTGCTGTCGCCAATGGCGTGGCCGAGGCCCTCAAGCTCCAAAGAGGCTCTTGGAGAGCTCCATAGCCCCTCTCCACCGGAGCACGTTGGTTCATCAGCGACAACGTCAGTGCGGTCTACCTCTCCACCAACCCCTTCAAAGACCAACGGACCAAACATGTGGAGATCGACCTTCACTTTGTCCGTGATCGGGTTGCTATCGGCGAGGCGCGGGTCCTCCACGTACCAACCACCTCCCGGTTGGCCGATATCTTCACTAAGGGCCTCCCAACCTCGGCGCTCACCGAGTTTCGGCTCCAGCCTCAACATCACCAGTGGCTAGTTGTGTGGTGGGGGGGGGCTCGTGTGTGTACTTCTTTTCATGTCCGGGCTGGAACTCCATTTGGCGGTAGTTCGGGGCTGGGGGGGGGGGGTGTTGGAGTATGTGTGTATTAGGCCCATGAGGCTAAGCCCATGAGACCCATGTATGAGACTATATGGTCTAGGGTTATGCCCAAT
>JADLZL010001046.1:0-12101 GCA_015844335.1 Chrysopogon serrulatus
CCATGAGGCTAAGTCCATGAGGCCCATGTATGAGACTATATGGTTTAGGGCTATGCCCAATAATCAATCAATGAGAAATTCCAACATGGTATCAAGCTAGGGTTTCTTCTCTCCCACCCTCTCCTCCTCCCTGCACAGCCGCCGGGCTTCTTGCCGGCGTGCCGCCCGGCCACCGATCCGGCCATGGCCGGCCGTCCACTCTCTCCCCCCTCCACCTAGGGTTTCTCCTCTCCCTTCCCTCTTCTAGAGCTGCTGCCGCCGCATGGCCATGGCTGGCCGGCCGCCGGCGCCCCTCCCCTCCTCCTCCCCCTCCCTTCCCCTCCGGTCCTTCTCCCGCCGCTGCGGCGGGGCGGATCTGGCAGCGCGCCCGCCTCGCCAGCCGGGCGGATCTGCCTAGGCGGGCGCCGCCGCCACCCGCCACCCGCCGCCGCCGCCGCCGCTGCCCGCGGCGGGCTGCACGCTGGCGTGGGCGTGGTGCGGGAGCGGGCGCTGACGCCCCTCTCCCCCGCCGCGGCTGCCGCTCAGTGCGCCCAGCGCGCCGCCGCCGACCGAGGCGCCGGGTGCCGCCGCCGCCGCTGCCCAGCGCGCCTGGGGCCGTCAACGCCGCCCAGGAGCTCCCAACGCCGCTGCTGGGCTGGCTGCCGCCCAGGGCCTCCTGCCCCTGCTGCCCCGCGGCGGGCACTTGCGCTGCCGCCGCCGCTGCTGCTTTACGGGCGCGGCTGGCGTGGATGCAACAGCCGCCGCTGGGGTGCCTTCTCCTCACTGGTGGGGGCTGGGCATGCCCCCCCAGGACGCGCCGTACGCCGCCGCCGTCTTCCGTGGACTGCCAACAGCCGCCGTCACCCCTGCTGCTGCTGGCCACTCCTTCTCCGCCAACGCAGCAGCAGCGGCACTGGCCCGGGCGCCGTCACCGTCAACCCCGCCAACGCAGCAGCTGCTGCTGCCCTCGGAGGGGGGCGCGGGCGCTGCTGGCCACACCTTCCCGGCCCCTCCTCCTCCGCCCGATCTACGCCGCCGGGTGCGCGGCTGACTCCACCCCGCTGCCGCCCCTCCCGCCCGCCCGGCCGCCGCCGCCGGACAGCCAAGCGCGTGTCCGCGCTGGCTGCCCTCGCAGGAGCGGGAGCACGCTGCGGCTGATGCCTTGGCTCGCCACATCGCCCCTCCTCCGGTTTGCCGCTCCCGACCGGTCGACTTCTGCGGTCTCTGGCACGATCAGGCCGATCCACTCGTGGCGCAGCTCCACTCCTCGTCGTCCTCATTTGCCCTCCTTCTTTGCTCCTCCGCCCGCCGTCGTCTCCTCTTGGTCCTCCCCGAGCCGAGGCGGGGCCAGTGAGCGGATCGCCGTCGCCGTCAACAACGGTGGGGGTCCGGCCCAGGTGCTCCTCCGGGTTCCTCCGCACCTCCGTGGGCTCCTCCTCCCGCACCTCGCCGGGGCTTGTCGGATGGGACCCGGGCTTTGGGCCCTCTTTCCACAACCCGTGGTCGCGACCATGTGGCCTTTCCCGGCTACCGGCGGTGATGCTTACTGCCGGGCGGCCATGCGCATTGCTGCCCCTCCGGGTCTTCACTCGGCGTCTCCGTGGGCTACACTTCTCGGCACCTCGGCCGGGCAGGGTGGGATCCGGCGGGCTTGGCCATGGCTTCGACACTGTCGGGCCAGCTGATCGCCGACTCGGGAGCCACTTACCACACTACTTCCGACCCGGCATACTCTCTTCCATTCATCCTCCCTCCTCTTCTCATCCCGCCGTCCATCATGGTCGCCAACGGCTCGTGTCTCCCCCTGTCACTTCCGTGGGTGCCGCTCACACTCATGGCTCTTTTCGCCTTCCCGATGTTCTTGTGGCTCCCTCTATGGTCCACAACCTTCTTTCTATTCGCCGTTTTACGGTGACAATTCTCATTGCGTCGAATTCGACTCTTACGGTCTCACTGTGAAGGATTTGGCTTCTCGGCGTCCTCTTCTCCGATGTGACGGCCGCGGGGCCCCTTTACACCCTTCGGTTCCGGCGTGCTCTTCGCCTTCTTCACCGTCCACCTTGTCCCCTTTGCTTTCGCCGCCACTACTTCCTCCACCACCTTGGCACCGTCGTCTCGGCCATCCCGGCGTGATGCCCGATGCAGCTTCGATCGCAGATTCCGACATCCATTGTCCTCGGGCTCACGATGAGCCCTTGTGTCATCTTTGTTAGGTTCTAGGATCGATCTAGGCATAGAAAAAATTGAGGGATGTCTTGATCTTTTCTCGAGAGAATACATCTTGATCCGGGGTTAGAAGAGGGTTACCTTGGCGTCACCGCAGAGGAAGTAGCAGCCGATCCGTCTCCGGCCATGGCGATGTCGGCGACGGCGAGGGGGAAGGGGCCACGGACGTCGAGGATGGCTCCGGCCTGGGAACACTCTCGGGGAGGTGGTGGAGCGGCGTGGTGGCGAGGACGGACGCCGGTGAGGGATTCCCGCTGCTCCCTGCGCTCTCACTCTAGATCGGAATAGTGATGTAGGGTGGGGGAGGCGGCGGCTCACAGGTGAACCTCGTGATAAGCGCCGGGGCCCCACCCCTTCCTTTTATATGCGCGGTGCGGCGAGGGCCCACCAGCCAATTGTTGATTTGGACGCCCCCGATCGAGGCGCGATCAAGGCCCATGGCCGTTGGGCCTTTGGGACCGAGGAGATCAATCTAACAGTCTCCCCTTGATCTCATCTTTTATCCTTTTCTTTTCTTTCAAAACCTCTTGTTCCATCATAGATTTGCACGTAGAGCATGTTTTCATCGTCACGGTCTTTCCGCCGATAGATTCAACGGACTACAACGCACGCATCCATTCAAGAATGATTCTATTATTCTTTTTGGGCCTTTAGTCCACGAGATCATAGGCTATCCCTCATCCCCATACCCGGCTCACGTGTTCCTTGAACACGTTGGGAGGTAAGCCTTTTCGTTAGCGGATCCGCGAGCATCTTTTGTCGTAGTTATGTGCTCGAGACTCATCAGTTGATCTCGGACTCTATCTTTCACAACGTAATACTTTATGTCAATGTGTTTGGCAGCACCACTTGACTTATTGTTGTGAGTGTCTTGCCTAATTTGGATAGTTTGTCGCATGTACAACTTTAGTGGTCTTTCTATAGAGTCTACCACTTTCAATCCGGGTACAAATTTCTTTAGCCAATTCACGCCCGGAAGCCTCGTAACATGCCACGAATTCTGCATACATCGTCGATGATGTAGTAATCGTTGTCTGTTTTAGTGCTTTTCCATGAAATAGCACCATTTGCGAGAGTGAATATATATCCGGAAGTGGATTTTCTACGTCATCTCCCGCATAATCGAATCTGAATATCCCACTATTTCTAGGGAATCTGTTTTTCTATACGTGAGCATGAGACCTTTTCGTGCCTTGCAAATAACGCAAAACTTTCTTTACTAGCTTCCGGTGTTCTAGTCCTGGATTACTCACGAAATCGCCAAGCAACCCGGTAACAAAAGCTAAGTCGGGCGCGTGCACACTTGTGCATCTTGTAAAGCGCCAATAGCTGAAGCATACGGTACCGCTTTCATTTGATCTTTCTCATATTCATTCTTGGGACATTGAAAAGCCCCATATCTATCGCCCTTAACTATGGGTGCGGTGAGGGGACTGCATCATGTGCATACCATATTTCTCTAGAAATTTTTCTATGTATGCCTTCCGTGATAATCCTAAAACCCCTTTAGTTCTGTCTCGGTGAATTTCTATTCCCAGAACAAACTTTGCTTCACCAAGATCTTTCATCTCGAAGTGTAAGGACAAAAACTTCTTCGTTTCGAAGAGCGGCATCGACATCCTTTCTTTCGCAAGCAAGATATCATCTACATACGAGGATTAGGAAGATATACTTCCCATTCTTAAACTTTACGTAAACACAATTGTCCTCCACATTTTCTTTAAACCCGAATCCTTTAATCGTTTTGTCAAACTTCAAGTACCACTTGTCTTGAAGCTTGCTTTAGCCCATAAATCGATTTCTTTTAGGCGACATCCCATCTTTTCTTTACCTTCCACGACAAAAACCTTTCGGTACGTGCCATGTAAACGTTCTCCTCTAGATCCCCATTCGGGAATGCCGTCTTCACATCCATCGATGTAATTCTAAATCATAATGTGCCACAAGAGCCATTATAATTCTGAAGGAATCCTTACATGAGACCTGGAGAAAAGGTCTCATTGTAATCAATCCCTTCTCTTTGTGAGAAACCTTTTTGCCACGCAGTCGCGCTTTAAATTTATCTATTTTCCCTTGGGAGTCATATTTTGTTTTGTAGACCCATTTACACCCTACTTGTCTTGGCTCCTTTAGGAATTTCCTCTAAGTCCCAAACACGGTTGGTACTCATCGATCTCATTTCATCTTCCATGGCTTCAACCACTTGGATGAATTGTCGCTTCTCATGGCTTGTTCAAATGAGGTGGGATCACCCTCCATTTGAAATTCTTGATGAATTTTTTTACGTGTTATATAATTCATATTCATCACTTTGGATATTGCCGGCCTTCTTTCTCTTTGAGACCTTCTAGGGACCTCTTCGGTAGGAACATTATCATTTGGAGGCCGTGATTGCTCCCCCTCATCCGTGGCAATAGTTTACGTTTTTTACGTATTTTTCTCTTTGGATCCCGAGGGACGGGTTCCATGTTTTCATTCCTTGTTGCCACGGGAGGAACACTCACGGGGACTGGCACCACATTGTGCGGCACTGGTGATGCGACCCACGGCGGGCGGTGTGAAATAAGGCTCTTGAGTCGATTGGGGTGGGTGCATGCACACACTTCTCCTCAAGATCAATCTTTTCGCACTGTCACGCCGCCCCTTATCATCTCTTCTTGAAAAAATTAGCATGTCTCGTTTCCACAAATTTCGTAAAATTATTTGGGCAATAGAAACGAAACCCTTTTGATCTTTTCGGGATAGCCAATAAAATGGCAACTCACCGTCTTGGGATCTAGCTTCCCAATCGTCGGGTTAAATATCTTTGCCTCGGCGAGGACTCCCCCGGACCCGTAGGTGATTTAATGAGGGCACCCTTCACGTCCATAGTTCATACGGTGTTTTTCGGCACCGACTTCTTGGGCACTGTTGAGTATATGAATGGCGGTTTTTAACGCCTCCATCCACAAACTCACTTTGGTAATGTGGAATAGCTGATCATACCGCACCATATCCATCGTGGAATGCGGTTGCGTCTTTCAGCCTACCCCATTTTCTTTGAGGTTCGCGGCATCGAGTCTTTGGGCTACTATGCCTTGTTCTGTAGGAACTTTGCAAAAGGTCCGGGAACTTGGCCATATGGGGGTGTGCCGACCGTAGTATTCCCCCTCCACGGTCGGATCTTACTAATTTTATCTTTAGGCTGTGCTGATTTTCAACCTCGGCCTTAAATATCTTGAATTTATCCAATGCCTCGATCTTTCTTTGATTGGATAAATATAACCATAGCGGGAATAATCGTGCGTGAATGTTATGAACATATCATAGCCATCCATACTCTTTATCGAACGGGCCACAAATGTCGGTGTGAATAATCTCTAAGACACACTGTGCTCCGTTTAGCATTTTTCTTTATTTTCTTTACAAATTTTCCTTTCATGCAATCAATGCATTGTTCTAACCCCGAGAACTCTAATGGTGGAAGGATTTCATTCTTTACAAGTCTTTCTATTCTCCCCCTCGAAATGTGACCCAAACGACGATTGCCACAATTTCGATGTGTCGAGTTCTCTTTCTTTTTCTGTTTGTATCTGTACTCGATGGTACAGTTGCATTCACATCACGTACGGATTTCTGTAGGGATAACAAATAAAGTTCATGAATCTTGAATGCAATAGTAACCAACAATTCTTTAAAAGTTATTACACACTTGCCATTACCAAAATGGCATTCAAATCCATCATCATCTAGGCGAGGCACGCTTATCAAGTTTCTTTCTAATGTCGGAACATAAAAAACATTTCGAGGACTAAAACAAAACCAGTAGCAAGTTTTAATTCAAGATCTCCAAGCGCTTCTACGTCGCCGAGGACTCCATTGGCTACTTTAATTTGTCCTTCGTTTCTTTCCGCGGTTCTCGTCGAACGGAATCCCTCAAAAGAATTTGCAACATGAATAGTTGCTCAGAATCAATCCACCAATTATCTCTATTATAATCTGTATACAGGGTTTCATCTATAAATGAAATAATGTTCTCACCTTTCTGTTTCATGATGCTCTTTAAGTAGTGCGGGCGAGTTACTTTTTTGTAGTGTCCTCTTTCTTTTTGCATCACAGGCACGCGATCCTTGTCAACAACAAATTGGCCTTCTTTAGGCTTATTTCTTTGGCGAGCTGGAGCTTTTCCCTTTCCTTTGGGATCACCCTTCGATGGAGAGGGATTTCCCCGTCTGTGGATGCCTTTTCTTGGGGTTCACATAGTTAATGGAACCACCATGTAAAGCCTTGATCCTCTGTTCTTCTTGAACCAACATTGCCAAAGTCTTGTCAATATTCCACCCCTTAGGGTTCATATTGTAGTTGACAACGAATGCCTCAAACTCTTTTGGCAATGAAGCAAAAACCAAATGGACAACTTGGCTTTCCTTGAAATCTAAGTCCATAGGCTTAAGCTTATTGTTCATCTCAACCATGCGGTTTATGTGTGTTCTGAGGCCCCCGCCTGTGTACCTTTCTCGAGTACAGCTGCTGAATTAGGCTGTGTAGCATAAGTCTTTGAAGAGCCGCAGAACCGACCCTTTATTTTCTCAAGGTACTCCATGACGGAGGGTGATTCTCCAAGTGAGCTAGCAATAGCGGGATCAATTGTGTTACGGATCACTTGCCGTAGCTTTCTTGTTAGCTGATTCCCACTTGGAGAGCTCACTTTCATATGTCCTTTTGCGACCACATGGGCTGCTCTTTTTCTTTGCCAAGTAGCATACGTGTCTGCGGACTCCCTAACAGGGGCCACAGGCTCTGTGGGACGTGGAGCAGAGAGGATCCAGTCTGCTCCAGCCATGATGAAGAAAAGCTCCAACTTTTTCTTCCACTCTGGGTAGTTTTCTCCAGTCAGTGTCGGGATATCCTTGATGGACATCATCATGGAGAAACCTCCTGAAATTATTTCAATTTAAGTGAGAACATATAACAATAATAAGAACATTGCATGCCTTAATTCCAACGTTGGTCAAAATAAAACATACAATACTTTGTGCATTAAATCTATATCACCGTTGGGCAGAAATAGAAATAATATACAAAATTATCTATACATTATGTATTAAGTCTACATCACCGTTGGGCAGAAATTAGACATAATACACATGAAATCATCTATAAATAAATTCTGGAATTAAATCTGTATCAAATTCTCCCGTTGGTTCGAATTTAATAAAATCCATATTGCCTTGAAAAAATAAATTCTCCCGTTGGGTTGAATCTAAAATTACAAGGCAAAACAATAAAACATCTATTTTCTGTGCAGCGGAAAACATGAATTCTATATTCAGAAGCATATCTTTAAATCATCTTTCTCTAATCAATTTATCACGTTGGTTCAAAAATTGAAAAGAGATTCAAATTCCATTCATAATTATCAAATATCAAAAGAAAATGCTTCTGAATAAATAAAAAATGTCACTGTTTACACTGGGCCGAGGGCAAACGTTTCGGCCCAGCTGGCTTTTCGGCCCGCGCAGGCAGCGCGCTGTCGCCCGCATGGGCCAAATTCCGCGCGGCCCATCAGCTCGGTCGTGGGCGATTTGAGCCGTAAAGCCCCGATCGGACGGTCGTCCTTCATTCTCGGCGGAACAAAACGCCCGATCGGCTGCCCGTTCGCCCTAACCCTAGCCATTTCTTTTCCTCCTCTTCCTCCTCTTTCTCCACCGAGCAAAACGGCGGCGGCGGTCTTCACCGACCCGGCGCCGCGGCGGCGGACTTGAAGATCGCGGAGGCGTTTCGCGGCGCCCCCATGGGTCCACTCGCCCGGCGCGCTCGCTGTAGAATGAGCGCGCCGCCGTCGAGCGGTTCCGTGTGGTGCCCGATTCGCGCGCGCACGCACACGCGAGGCACCGGCGTCCCGAGCCACGGCGGCGGCGGCGAGACTTTGTCTGCGGGCGCGTGCCCGACACGCCCGGCCCCCGGCGAGGCGCACGCCGGCCCTTCTCTGCGGCGGCGGGTCGCCCGCACGGCGGTGGCAGGAAGCGGCCACCGGGTTGCGGTGGCCCCTGCTTCCAGGCAGCGTCGCCGATGGTGCGGCGGGGCGTGGCTGTTGCCGCTGGGTGGAGGTGGATCGGGCAGAGAGGTGAGTCACACCCCCCGATCCGGAATTTCTGGTGCTAGGGTTAGGAATTGCAGTTTAAATTCGTGATGAAAACTCGATTTAACTCCTTCTAAATTCTAATCCCCGACCGGATCTATGCGCTAGCATAGGCTGATACCAATGTTAGGTTCTAGGATCGATCTAGGCATAGAAACAGTAGGATGTCTTGATCTTTTTACGAGAGAATACATCTTGATCGGGGTTAGAGAAGAGGGTTACCTTGGCGTGCGGAGGAAGTAGCAGCCGATCCGTCTCCGGCCATGGCGATGTCGGCAGCGGCGAGGGGAAGGGGCCCCCGGGCGTCGAGGATGGCTCGGCACTGGAACACTCCCGAGGGGAGGTGGTGACGACGTGGTGGCGAGCCGGGACGCCGGTGAGGATTCCCGCTGCTCTGCGCTCTCACTCTAGATCGGAATAGTGATGTAGGGTGGGAGGCGGCGGCTCTGAGTGAACCTCGTGATAAGCGCCGGGGCCCCACCCCTTCCTTTTTATATGCGCGAGTGCAGCGAGGGCCCCCCCGACCAATTGTTGAATTTGGGCGCCCCGATCGAGGCGCGATCAAGGCCCATGGCCGTTGGGCCTTTGGGACTGAGGAGATCAATCTAACACATGCGTGTCAGCTGGGCCGTCACGTTCGTCTTCCTTTTCAGTCTTCTTCTTCCCATGCTACTCACATTTTTGATCTAGTCCACTGCGATCTATGGACCTCTCCTGTCCTTAGCATCTCTGGCTACAAATACTACCTTGTGATGGTCGACGATTTCTCTCACTATTCCTGGACTTTCCCTTTGCGTGCGAAGTCCGATGCTTTTCCCACCCTTCTCCACTTCTTCGCCTGGGTGTCTACTCAGTTCGGCCTCACCATCAAGGCCGTCCAGTGTGACAATGGCCGGGAGTTCGATAACTCCACCTCCCGTGCCTTCTTCCTCTCTCACGGTGTACAGCTGCGCATGTCTTGCCCATATACTTCCTCTCAGAATGGCAAGGCTGAGCGCATGATTCGCACCACCAACGACACCATGCGCACCCTTACGCTTCCGGGCGTCACTTCTCGCCGCAGGGGGCTGAGAGTCTACACACTGCCACCTATCTCCTTAACCGCCTTCCTTCCGCTGCTTGCCCCGCTCCCACACCACACCACGCTCTTTTCGGTACCCCTCCTCGGTACGACCACCTTCGAGTCTTCGGGTGTGCGTGTTACCCTAACACCACAGCCACCGCTCCGCACAAGCTCGCTCCCCGATCGACTCTCTGTGTCTTCCTCGGGTACTCCCCGGATCAGAAGGGGTACCGATGCTTTGACCTTACCTCTCGTCGGGTCCTCATCTCTCGCCATATGGTGTTTGATGAGTCTGTCTTCCCTTACTCCACCACCACCACACCCACCTCCACTCCGGTTCACCTCTCCTTGTTGTTTCCCCCGACACGGTGGTCGAGCCACCTTCTTGTTGTATCCTATCCGCAGGTACCGCTCCACCGTGCTCTTCGACGGGATTTGTGCCCCCATTTCGCCACTGCGGTGACCCCTCTAGCCCCTGCTCCCTCGCCGGGCATCGAGGGGTTCACCTTCCGGGCCGGCCCGATCACCGCACGACGCTGGTCCCGGGCCGTCGACTCCGGCCCCACTGCGCTTCGCCGGCCGGCGCTCGTCTACCCGGCGCCGTGCACGGCCAGCGCCGCCGCCGCCGCCACCGTCTTCCGGGAAGGCCCTGCCCCTGCCGCTTGCGCCGCCCGGCCGGCGCTCGTCTACCGGCGTCGTGCGGACGAGCCCGCCGCCGCCATCGTCACCACCGGTGACCCCTTCTTCGCCCGGGGTCCTCTACACGCGGGCGGCCTCCTCCCCGCCGGCGACACCGACTCCGCCGCGCGTCCCCCCGGCTGCCGTGTCGCGGCAGCCGGTGTACCACCCAGCTTCTTCACCGACACCAGCGTCATGTTCACCATATGGTGGCGCGACACTTGACGGCCGGTACCACTGCAGCCCGGGCTCTTGCGACGATGCGGGGACTCGCGGGTCTCTCTCCTACCCTCTTCCGTCCGCGAGGCCTTGTCCGACCCTCACTGGCGGCCGGGCGCGATGGAAGAGGAGATGCGTGGCACCCTCGCCAACCAGGGGCGTGGGATCTGGTGCCCGTCCGCCGGGCTCCAATGTCGTCACCGGCAAGTGGATCTGGACACACAAGCGCCGGGCTGATGGTACTCTTGAGAGGTACAAGGCTCGCTGGGTTCTCCGGGGTTTCACTCAGCGCCCTGGGGTCGACTATGATGAGACCTTCAGCCCCGTGGTCAAGCCGGCCACCGTCCGCACGGTGCTTTCTCCGGCTCTCACTCGCCCCGGCCCGTGCATCGTTTGGGCGTGAAGAATGCTTTTCTGCATGGTCTTCTCTCGAGACAGTTTACTGCGGTCAGCCGGCGGGGTTTGTTGATTCTTCTCGCCCGATATGGTCTCCGCCGGCTCAACAGATCTCTCTACGGCCTCAAGAGGCCCCCCGGCGTGGAACCACCGGTTTCTTTGCTTTCCCTACCGACATTGGGGTTCGTGGAGGCCAAATCCGACACGTCCTTCGTTTATCTATCACCATGGAGCTGAGACCGCGTACCTGCTGCTCTATGTTGATGATATTGTCCTCACGGCCTCCAGTGAGTCACTACTCCACCGCATCATCTCCTCACTTCCAGCGGGGAGTTCGCCATGAAGGATCTGGGTGTGCTCCATCACTTCCTCGGGTCCTTTGTTGAGCCTCACCTGCCGGGTTACTTCTTCACCGGGCAAGTACACTCTTGATATCCTGGAGCGAGCTGGGATGACTGACTGCAAACCCTGCTCCACTCCGGTTGACACCCAGGGCAAGCTTTCCGAGACCGAGGGTACCCCAGTGACAGATCCCACTGCATATCGGAGTCTTGCTGGAGCACTTCAGTACCTCAACTTCACCCGGCCGGACATCACCTATGCAGTTCAGCAGCTATGTCTCCATATGCATGATCCCCGGGAGCCCCACCTCACTGCTCTCAAGCGTCTTCGCTACCTCAGGGGTACTGTTGACTACGGCTTGCTCCTCCACCGGCGGTCTTCCTCTACCGAGATGGTTGTCTACACGGACGCCGACTGGGGCGGTTGTCCGGACACTCGGCGCTCCACCTCCGGCTACGCCTTGTCTTCTTGGGCGGCAACTTTGGTCCTGGTCGTCCAAGCGTCGGCCGGTGGCCTCCCGCTCCGATCTTTGAGGCTGAGTAGTACCGCGCTGTCGCCCCACGGCGTGGCTGAGGCCTCGGCTCGCCCGGCTCCTTGGCGAGCTCCACGACCCTCTCCACCGCAAGCACGCTGGTCTCATCTGCGACAACGTCGGTGCGGTCTACCTCTCCACCAACCCCGTTCAGCACCAACGGACCAAGCATGTCGAGATCGACCTTCACTTTGTCCGTGATCGGGTTGCCATCGGCGAGGTGCGGGTCCTTCACGTACCAACCACCTCCCGGTTCGCCGACATCTTCACAAAGGGCCTCCCATCCTCGACCTTCACCGATTTTCGCTCCGGCCTCAACATCACCCGTGGCTAGTTGCGTGCGTGGGGGGCTCGTGTGTATGTGCTTCCTTTCATATCCGTCTGCAACTCCATTTGCGCCGGTAGTTCAGACTGCGGGGGGTGTTGGGTATGTGTGTATTAGGCCCATGAGGCTAAGCCCATGAGGCCCATGTATGAGACTATATGGTTTAGGGCTATGCCCAATAATCAATCAATGAGAAATTCCAACATTCCATGCTATTACA
>JADLZL010001048.1:0-15313 GCA_015844335.1 Chrysopogon serrulatus
TATTTATGCACGTACTATTTTACACTATCAAACTATTATACTCAACAAAATTCAGTGTCACTCAGTAGTCGCATGTCAGCAGTATTCTGTATTTCATGATCCTTGATTGTGGTACTGATATTAAACGTGGTTCAGTAGTATTCGGGATTCTTTTGTCAATTTCGCCAGTAGAATAGCGTTGTCGTGTACATATTTAATTGAATTTAAAAAATATATAAAAAAATAAGACATACCGTAAAAAAATATTGGAGCCAATGGAATATCATCTAGCTTAATGTAACAACATGTTTGGAACTACTTGACAAACTCAATTGCGGAGCAACTTCTAAAAAAACTGAAGTTTCTAGACCCCCCCCCAACAAAAAAAATACAACTATGAGAATCATGCTAGTCAAACAAATTTTAAATTTGACCAAGTTCAGTGAATAATATTAATATTTATGTCTCCAACTAAGTGTACCATAAATATATATTTTATAACTTATTTAATGATAACTATTTTATATCATAAATATTAATATTTTTTTATATAATCTCAATCAAAAAATTAAAGCATTTAACTTGTTCTTATGATAAATGCATTTTTTTTAATGGAGGGAGTATTTTTTTTAGGTGCTCTCTCAACTTATATTTCCTAAATCGGAGTTTTGTGGAGACGCGTCTATTTGGCTAACAAAATATAGAACGAACTAAAAACACATGGAGCAGAGCAATACTAAACATGTCCTTAATTACTACTGACCCCTTTCAAGTGTTGAATTCTCCCTCGCTTTTCTAGGAAGTCACTAAGCAGGGGCAGAGATTACTGTTTATCACCACCTAGTTCAGTGATAGCCTACCTGCCAGCTGCCTTGGAGTTGTCCTACTTTTAATGCACATTTACACTAGCTATAGTGTACATGCATTATTGCAAAATGCTCCTTCCATTAAAAAAGCTAGAAAGGATTTTGAGTTTTTCCTTAAATTAAACGATTCTAGGTTAGGCCAATCTCATATTTAGAGAAGGGTATTAACATCTATCGCATTAAAAGCATAAAATATGAAAGTATAGATCTTGTTTGAAATGGTACTTCTTACGTCCCCAAATTATGTTATTTCAAGAATTTTAAAGAGTTAAAGTTTTTCAAGTATGACCAAATTTATATAAAAAAAGATAATAACATTTATGATACTAACTAAGTATCATTAGATTTTTTCATTAGTTATATTTTCATATCATCCCTATTTGATGTTATTATAAATATTTATATTTTTTTCATTTTGACTCTCCAACATTATTGGAATCTGTAACTCTTATAAACTTAAACCATGTAAAAGCTAATTCTCTTCCTCCTGGTTGGTCCATGCCTATGTAAGTGATGTCAGCTGACATCATCAAAGGAGTTACCTCCACTAAGACTCATTTATCTTTCACTAACTTTTTCTTTTGAAATAAAAAAAAGTCATAGCACCTAAACCAAGTATCATAATTAAAATCCTATTGCACCATGGTATTCCTCGCATATATACTCTTCAAAACAAGACCCCACATGGATATATTTCGATAATTTAAACCGTTTCTAAGCAAAACCCGTTTGTAAGAAAAAAAAACTAGCAAAACTAAATATCACATGGATTACATGTGGCCCTCCGAAAACATGCATAATTTTATGAAGAAAAACTTCTAGAATTTGGGGGGGGGGATGACCCTCAGGTATAGTAAGGGTAGGGGTTAGGGTAGATAAGATTCGGGTGATGGTCAGTTCAACTAATCTATACCTTGTATGTCAATGGATACAACCTCCACAATTGACCTACTACATCTATATATATCTACTAATTCATAGTTTTGACCATTATAAACTCCTTATATTTCTACTTCATACCCGCAGCAACGCGCGGGGCATCCTACTAGTAACTTATAATTTGAAACAAAGAAAGTACATGTTATCATTATCTTTTATATATTTTGTCAAAATTTAGGATGGTTTCATTTAGTACAATTCAAAAGTCATTATTATGTAGTAACATACATCCTTGAAAAAAATACATTATATATACCATGTTCATTTACATAAAAAAAAAACAGATCCTACCTAGGAAGTGCCCAAGTGACTGAACCTGTGAGGCTATAGAGGTTGATTGGATGGATGGATCGGCGACCTCTCGGACATCTATGATAGCCCTGGCCATCTAAAGTGGAACGCTAAATATTGTTGTTAGCGCCAAACAGAGAGACATCAAATGCCACTATCACCTTTTTTAAGGTAGAAACTCCTTTTTTTATTCAAAATATAGCCATAATTTGACTTGGGCCGGGGTAAAGTGCAGTTTTCAACCTTGAACAGAAGTTGGATTTTCAACCCTAAACAATGAAACTGGGTACTGGACACCCTGCAACTGTCAAAATTGGATAAATTTAATCCTTGAGAAAGTTTCAAAGGTGGTTTTCTATTATTTAAAATAATGAAAATCCCTTTTAATCTAAAAAATCATGTGCAAGTTGCGGGTTGAAAAATACACTTTACCTTTTTTTTTTTTACTCGGCATGTATTTGAAATTAAAGTTAGGCTTTAACATTTATAAGTTGTCTTTCCGTCACGGAAGGACACCGCACCCACGCCAGCTCTCCCGCACCGCGCGCTCGCTCCTCCCGGGCGACGACGAGTTCCTCCCCCGGGCGAGCTCCTCCCGCGCGCCCGCTCTCTCCCCGGCGAGCTCCTCTCCCGCCCGGGTAGGTCCTCCTCCTCCTCTCCAACTCCGGCGAGCCTCCCCCCTCTCCCTCAACCCGATTGGGGTGTAGAATCGCCGGTGGCCGGGGGGAGGAAGGGAAGACAGGCGATGGGTTGTAGGCAAGGCGGTTTAGGGGCGGCGGGGCCGGGGGCGGCGGTGGGCCAGGGCCTAGGGCGGGGGCGAGGGCGCCGGAGCTGGGAGAAGGAGGTGGCGAGGGAGGGAAGAGGCGGCCCCGCTGCCCGCGCCTGGGGGTTCGCCGGGCTCCGCTCCCGGGGCGGGGCGGTGGGGGCCGGGCGGCGAGGGCGAGGGTGCGGGGAAGGACGGCGTCCGGGGGCAGCGTCCGGACATCCGGCGCATGTATTACCGAAATTATTACCATGATATGATAATTTCATACGCAGTACTCCCTCCGTCCCTTTTTAATTGTCGCTGCGCTTCCCGAGAAACAATTGCCGATAATTTTAACAAATAGTAAATATCATCGATTAGTATCATAATTAGTACCATCGGAAAAGATATTTGAATCTAGTTTTTAACAGGTTTAATTGGAGACATAAATATTGCACATATTTTCTATAAATCAAGTCAAACTTGTGGCACGAACACTCAAAAGGATAATTAAATAGGGACGGAGGGAGTATGTTGCATTGCTGATTATTAGTTGAAGATATTGATTCGTTGAAGGTGAGTGTACGTGCGTGTTTGGAAGACCTGTCAGTTCATAATGATGAGGTATAAAGATATTTATCTCTGGTACAAATCACAAAACCGATATTTATATATTATACACAGCTGGACTTGATGCACACAGATGTTCTCTCGCGAGTTTATTGCACACGGCTGATTGATTGATTGATCGACTAAATCGCTGGACGGTCTCCCTGATCGATCAGATTGCTGTCAAGAGGCAAGACTTTTTGGTCGCGGTCTTGCTCAAGCTGATCGATCAAGGCTTGGATTGACATGTCGATCGTTGCATGCTTGTGTTGCAGCAAATGCAAGCAAAGGCGATCAATCTAGTAATAGTGGCTTGTGGCCCGGCCGCGTCTCGTTGCATGCCTTGCAAGATTTCGCGAGCACCACCGCGTATGTATGAGAGCCGCCGGCGGTTGAGCCGGACACGCCGGCATGCACGTACGCGTCTAGCTGCGACGACTGCGAAAACTAACACCGGGGTAGGAGGGGTAGACAACACCGTACCACCCAACCATGCATATGCATCTGTTTTCGCTTGCAAGCTACCGTACCGTACCTAGAGGCCGGCAGCTAGTAATAATAATGTTTGTTGTTTGGACATCCAACCAAACAAGTTACAGTACTTTGAGGCATCCACTACTACTAACATGCTGTCGAGACCAAAATGTCGATTTCATTCGTCATCATAACCACTGCTAACAGCCTCGTCATGTTACAAAGAAAAATACAATGCTCATGAGAGTTTACCAGAACACCTCCAAGAATTGAGCTAGCACGTAGCCTCCGTTTGGCATAGCTTGGTACTACTAGGCTCAACTGTTTTTTGGGTTTTAGCTTCATGACTAGCTTTTTCAGTGAAGCTAAAATAATTTTAATTTGAAGACACATTTGGCAAAACAATTTCATATTTTAGACCAACAGAATAAAATGATTATAACACCCTTCTATTTTCCTCGTTTCGTATTCATCTTTTACCTTATCCCAGCGTTGCACTTTCAATGTTCTTCCTCTATGTCCTCGATAGTTGTGTGCCTCCATTCTATCGTTGCGCCCACCCTTCTAGCCACGCACACCCCGAGGACTACGTTGCTCGAGCCCCAACTGTTGAGCCTAGTAGCACCCTGGCAGCCGCACTGCTTGAGCCCCGGTGGTTGCGCTGCTCTTGTTCTGATAGAATGCCCGCTTGTACCTCGGCATTGAGCCCACACACGTGCCCTCATAGAGGCAAATCTGACTTCCCCACGCAGGAAGCCCCACTAGTGTCAGGCGAAGATGAGGAAAACTACCGTTTTAGCTTCAGCCCACCTTAATTCTTTGTCTCGATGGGTTTCAGGAGCTTCACCTATGAAGCTATTTGCAAAAAACCTGTTTGGCACAAAAAAAGCTCATGAAGCTAGCGAAGAAGCTTTTGCCAAACAAAGCCTAATAATTCATATTTTATTGTATTATTTAAAAGACTGTACATAAAACACAAACTCTCTAATGTTCTAAGGCCCTGGTTTGGGCACCCTTTGGCTCCATGCTAAGTGATGGAGGAGCCAGAGTCATAGGAGTCACAAATCGTGGCTTCTCCTAGATCCATATTCATTTCGCGGGGGGGAGAGACAATTCTCACGAATAATGTTGTTACAGTTGCGGAGGAGCTGCCAAACATGCACTAACTCTAAACATGTTATGGGGCTTATGTCATTTCTTTTTTTTCTCACCTACACGGTCACACCTCATAGCAGGTCACAGTAACAATCTCATAGTCTGTTTGAGCCACGCATGTAGTTCGTAAGAGAGAGCGCTCTTCTGGCTATCTTATCTTTTCCATTTAAGTAAAGTGCTAGGATAGTCCCCATGCGCTAAGTATTACCGTTAGAGTTGATCTTAAGGGAAGCCCCAACGCGAGCGGTTAGCAGTATATGTTTCAGCTAAAAGTGATATAACACATAGGCAGGGAGCACAGAGGCCGCACAGAAGCCTATTGATTTCACAACACAAGCCAATAGCATCAGTGTTTGCTGTCAGTTCCTTTTCGTCAGGGAGTACAGGGAATCATTGCATGCTCATCTTTTCGTCTCTATGCTCACAACGCCTTTCTACGGTGCTGCTTGAAACTTTTGTCAGAGGAGGCCGTTGACTTCTCTGCAAGAGGCTGTGCACATCTGTAAAAGACTACAACTACATGTGACAAGTAGGCCTTGTTTAGATGGAGGTTGGAAAGAGAGTGTAAAGTCCTGTAGCACTTCGTTTGTTTGTGGTAAATATTGTCCAATTGTGGTCCAACTAGGCTCAAAAGATTCGTCTCGTGATTTACAACCCAACTATGTAATTAGTTATTTTTTTATTTATATTTAATGCTATTTACATGTGGGAAACAATTTGTGAGAGGAGAGAGATTGGAAAGTCCTGTAGCACTTCGTTTGTTTGTGGTAAATATTGTCCAATCGTGGCCCAACTAGGCTCAAAAGATTCGTCTCGTGATTTACAACCCAACTGTGTAATTAGTTATTTTTTTTTATTTATATTTAATACTATTTATATGCGGGAAACAATTGATGTGAGGAGAGAGAGTGGAAAAACTTGCATGTAACTAAACAAGGCCGTAGTATTATTGCCAAGCTAGATGATCGCCATGCTGATGCGTTGGAGAAGGCCTAATTAGCCTCTAGTACATGATAGATTTATGATCCTCTCCTGAAAGCAAAAGGGGAAGGGAAAAAAGGAAAAGGGGAAATGAAACTGAAAGACAGATATGAGATGAGCTGTACTATAATAAACTTTATTTCCCTGCATGTCTTTCACTGTGTCGTGGAGTTTGTCGTTGGAAAACCGTGTCCCCCTCACAAACACGCTTCCCGGACGACATCCTCCATGGGACGGAGGGAGTATATATGTTGTTCCCATATAGCATGGTCTGTGGGCAAAGCACAAGCTATATCGTACGTAAGAGTAAGACGGTAAGTGTGAAGTGTCTCTCCGTTCCAAACAGCATGCAATGCAAGGAGGGGAAACAAAGCCACCACAAATAAAAGGCGCATTTCTCGTGCACGCGGCTGATCCTTGTCCGATGTGGCCGTCGCCTTCGCCTTCGCCGGCGTGTGCCGGCCGGCCCCACGGGCACATGCATGCGATGCGAGCGAGTGGCCGGCGGGGCAGCATAGCATGCAGCCGCCGTCCCCTACGGCCCTACCTTGCAAGTCCAAACCAAAAATCCATCACGCGCGGCGCGGCACGGCGCCGTCCCCCACGGGCATGCGCATCGTGTGTCTCTTCTCGTCAGCTTAAGCTTCCAATAGCTTCCTTCTCTGCGTCAGTCTCTTTGTTATGCCATGAAATCATCCATTAACCATGGCCGCTTGGTTGCGGTCCTCAACCTCAGTAGGAGTATCCGAGTATATATAAAAGAGAGAACCCTCCAACTTGCAGCCGATCCATGGAGTTGTGGACCGAACCATCCACAGGTTTCAGTCTTGGGTCAAGATGGCAACGGGTATTTACCCGACGGGTAGTAGGAACCCACACCCGCACCCGCCAGAGAAAATCTTACCCGTCGGATTATCCACGAATGCGCACGGGTAGGAAAATGATTCCATACCCGCACCCGGCGGGTAAATTTTACCCGACGGGTATTCCGTACCCGCGAATAAACCCGAAAATTACATAAAAATATCATTTTTTAATAAACAATATATAAAAAATTTAGGAATTTTCACACCACCAAATACAACTTCATCCAATATGTATATACTAAGTAGTGTTCACATAGACTTGGGATAAATAATTAGGTTATGTGGGCTAAATTGATTATGATAGTTAGTTATTGTTGCGGGTATTTTTTACCCGCGGGTACGCGGGTATGGGTAGTATACATCTGTACCCGTAATGGGTAGAGAATTTCTTCCAGTAACACACCCGCGGGTAGAAAAATTCACCCATACCCGCATCTTAATCGGGTAAAACCCGTCGGGTACTCAGGTTTCGGGTACCCATTGCCATCTTGAGTCTTGGGACTTGGGAGCGAGCACTACTATGTGGTCACATGCTGTTCCTTGTTCCCCCTGGGAATCAGTTTGCATCATTGACCCTAAAGCTTATTAGCGAGTTCTCTCTCCGTTTCACAAAGAAAGACGCTATGGATTTTTTGAGAACTATAATTAAATATCAAATTCAGAATTACTTAGATGATAATAATAATACGAGTGGACAGTAATGAGCATTGAGCAGCAATGCCAATAGAAATCCAAACAACAGTGCTATTGCTGTAGCCTGTAGTACGTGTCATTTTCTTTGCAAGACAAATTTCAGATGCTATAAAATATTTCTTTCTCCGAGGGTGGGATAGGGTACTAGTACTATACTAGCAGCGAGATAGCGACTAGTCCTGCTCCTTGGTCTGAATAAACTAGTGGCATGTTTGGACTGCATGATTAGCCAGCCACCACCAGCTTGATTCCAAAAATGCCTTTGTTATCGGAGGAGAAAGCGGCGCAATGCATGCAGTGGCACGCAACTCTCCTACCGTGTTTCCCTTAAATTTCTCGTCTCAGTCTCTCGGTCTTAGATATATAGAAATGACAACCAAAGCTGCGGTGCAGGTGCCATACTATTTAGCGACCTACCTGCAATCAAGGTCCAATCCTACATATGGAGTATGCTATATTTATCTATCTAATAAAATCGCCGCCGAAAGCCGGTTGCAGAGTCAACTCCTTGTGTGGTGACATCTGAATTCTGATTTCTGAACTGAGCAAAATTTGTGTGCCCTGTATATGTTCAGACTGCTATGTAGAGCTTTAATTTGCTGACAAAATCTGGTATGCATGAATGCATCGTTGAGCAGAATCAATAATAATACGGTATATGTAGAAGCTGTTTGCCAGCAGCGTGCGTGGTTTTTGGTTCGAGATTATGGAAAGACAGGCAGGGGGTTGGCTATTGGAGCTGTGATATGGAACTGGGCATATTGGAGACCTTGGAGTATGCAGGCACGTAGGAAGGTTCCAAGAAACTTCCAACCACCATCGGTTGGAAGAGCTAGTGCTCGATCAGAAAGGAAAAGGGAAAAGAATTGACACCCAACTTCCAAGTGCCTGCCCTTATCTACTTGATTTCTCCTTTTTCTTTTAGGAGAGTTGCATCCAATGCACACCATTCCCCCGCACTACTACACTTTATCAGATATTTTCTGCAAACTTTCTAAAAACAGTGTTATATTACTCCCCACTATACTGTATCCCTCCCCTCCCAGCAGATGCAGTTACAAACTGAGTTCTGTTCATCAATAACTCAGAATCCACAGCAATTCGGAGACCAGAGCGCATGCAAAGATCCGCCAGGTCTTCGCAAGCTCACCTTTGCAAGCTTTTGCTTTAGCTCCCGTGGCCACCTAAAGTCTTCGCAAGCTCACCTATGTAAGCTTTTGTGGTATAGCTTCCCTGACAATCTAAAAGATTAAATGGACATACAAATCTCATACTTCTGGCCCATGACTGGCCAAACACGTTACCACAAAACATCCCAGGTTTCTTATGATGCACAAACCAATATAAGATGAACCATACATTGTGGTGCATCCTACCTTGCTTCTTCGACTCACATATAATGTAGCGCTATTTAGAGTTTTGATGAAGGGTACAAGCGAGATCATAAGTTGCAGTAATTAATAGTAATTATCATTACTACATGACTACATGCATGTACACGAGGCAGTGTCGACTCTGATCCTGCTCAGTTAACTTTGCATACATGTTCTTAAAAGTCACGGATTCTTACGGCAGTGGAATGCCCACGCAACAAATGCTATTTACCCTTCTCTGAGCACATGGTTAGCCAAACCTTGCAGCTATCTACATTTTGTGGGGTTCTCTTCTTCCCCATTCATAAGTGTTGTGTCATATGCCTTCCCATAGTAGAATGCCTTTGGTGGTGAAAAAATCGAGTATATATGTCTATATGACCATCTACTAGTATGGCAACCCTGGAAATCATGTGCCTGGAAGAGGTCCACCTGAGCTGGAAAGAATTATGAACGCGCAGACCACGGAGAGAGAGAATACGGAAACCCATGTGTTTTCCGTGTACATCTCCATGGCATCGGTGAAAGAGAAGCGTGCTCGACTTTCAGCCCAGTTGCGAATTCTATCAGCTTCAGCTGCATACACCGCTCTCCCCTGTAATGGATAAATGATTGATCATATAACCAAGAGCATAATAAAAGGCACTATGTAGCAACGATAAACTTTAATGCTCGATCCAATCTCTCATCATCTCCCATGCATTTTCAAATCGCATATCAAGTATGGTATGGCAGGACACTCAAGACAGTCAATGTATAGCTAAGAGGGTACAAGCGGCTAACATTTTCCTTGAATGATGTGTGGCTATAACACAACTAAAACTAGTTCAGATTTGAGAAATGAATTACAATGCTATTCAGTATCTTTTTTATGTCAATTAGAATCTAATTTGCAAACTTCAGATACGGTATTCCTCAAATTGTAAGTACACACTTCAGTCTTCACTGAATAGTGAATATACACATGTGATGAGGCAAATAAGCCTGACAGCATATCATTATCACAATATCACCTATGCTGAACACTAAAATGCCATAATACTGGTCCACCAAATTTGTCTAATCACTAATCCTAGAGCAACCCAATTTGATGAGGTGGGTATCGTTTATTAGGAGTAACAGGCTGAATACAGAGTGTACAGTTCATGTATCCGAGAAATAACACTACATCATCAAAATATAATAACATAAACAAACCAATTACACATGAAAATGACAACTAGAAACGATTAAAGCCAAAGTACCAAAGCCAACAGAAAGAAACATCAACATTCTTTCTTCAGACATTTAGCACAGTTGTAGAAGTCGGCGTTCTATCTCTTGGAATGTAAATCTAAGAAGCAAAGAACTCAGAAAGAGCTGCAATCTTCCAAATATATATACAGGGTGGACTAGGACAAAAAAATAATTCAAACACATCTTCTACTAATAATTGATATTTACTAAATAAAAGATAAACCTAGGACAGTTGACACTATTCATTTTTGAATTCCTACATGTAAGTCAGTATTAGGTATAAAATAAGTAGATCTGTGTACCTCGTCATCAAACCATCGGCCCCGTCGAACCCATGCAGTAACCAAAGCAAGCAAGATCCTTGGTGGCGTTAAGTAGTTGATTGCCTTTCCACTTCCTTTTACAACTCTCATCCTTGGAACCAATGTTCTGGCTACTGTTTCTGGAAGCTCACATATTAAATTGAACATCTGTTTATTTCTGAGGGATGAACCACTGCAAAGAAACAGGTAATCAGTAAAGAAGAATCATGATTCCAACATAGAACAGTAAGAGAGTCGATCAGATCATAGGTGAATACTGTGAGGAAGAAGTAACTCACATTTTACAAATATAACATAACTAGACAAGAACCAAGAAGGCCATGTTTAATCTTTATGTATCATAGTTATTTACTTATTCATTTGTGTTATAGACTCATAGCTCAAACATATCTCACCAATTAATTTTATATAAAGAGAAAAAAATTAATTCACATAGTTATGGAATAGTATATTCAACAGCGCCAGACTATGTGATCTGGCTCGGTGTCTGATGTGTTATGTGTATGTATGCAAGGAAGCACACAGGTCAAACTGTGTCCTGAAATTGTTATACAATACTCTGCAGTTTAGATATCATGAACTTTGTGCCATGTCAAGTGCAATATAGGTATATATATCAGACAGTCAACGTACAGAAATTTCACAGTGATCTTTACAAGTCATATCATGACAACTGATGAGTAAGTATGAAGAGTTTACCTTAGAAGAAGGTCTGTGAGGACCATACCAGGTGAGGCAGTGTGCACTCCAACTTTTGATCTTCTGCTTTCCTTCAAAAGTGATCCTTGGAACTGCCTTAGTCCACATTTAGTTGAACCATAGCTACAAGTTCGAGTTCAGCATCAGATTTAGCTTCATAACATAAGGAATTCCAATACAGCACACTAAAGTTTTAGCCACCAACAAGAACAAACACACACAACATTTATACAGTATATAAGCTATAAAGAAGCAACAGAGTATTAGAAAACAAAGATGCTTACACAGCTGTCAGTGGTGTGCTTGATCCTCCTGAACCTGCTCCATCCATGTTAAATATATGACCTCCCTTATCTTGGTATTGCATGACATTCATGGCTTCTCTGGTGCACAGTAGAGAGCCAACTAGGTTTGTTGAGACAATCTGTAGCAACATGAAATAGACCAGAACAAATTAAAAAGATGGAAATAAGATAGCATGCTTAAGCCAGGTCCTCTGATTAATGATAAACGCACAAAAAAGGTATTAGAACACAACAGAATACAACAGTAACAAACCTGAGAAATGTCATCATCTGAAAAGGTTACCAGTGGCCTAAAACCTTTATTTGCGCCAGCATTATTTATCTGTACACAAGGTTGGAAAAGAAACAGAAAATATAAATATATTGTTCTTTGATGTAGCCATAGGACCATAAAAGAAAGCATAAAAGTGGGCACCACAAGATTTAATTTAATGCCAAAGTACATTTCACTACTGATGTAAAGGTTATAAACTCCATAGTCCATAATCAGTATAATCCAACTTTACTAGCTATTTAGTTTACTCAAAACAAAGGTAGACCAAGTAAGATACAGAAGCTAAAAACTGTAACGAATTACCTACCCAAATGTCAACTGAGCCAAGCTCACTAATAGCAAAGTTCACTAACTTCTTCACATCTTCAGGTTTACAGACATCACAAGCTGTACCAACAACCTTGGCATTGGATAAAATTTTCCTCTCTTTCTTTTTGGCAACTGATAACCCTTCCTGTATGTTCTCTTCAAGTTCTTCTATAGTCTGAAGGACTGATTCAGGACTGCCTTCACAAAAAGAAAATATTAAAAACTAAGACAAAGCATAAAACTCCATAAGGAAAAAAGTATGAAAATTTGTAGAACTAATCTAAAGTTTGAGCTCATGCTCATGAATATCACCTTCGTGAAGTAATCACAACATGGTCTCCAGAAAGAAGAAACTCACGAGCAAGTGCTTTTCCTAACCCTCTTGTGCTGGAATTTTTTTTTTAAAAAAGAAACTGATGTCAATATTAATCGTCAAATAAGAAACAACAATGTGAAACCAACTATCCAATGGCCGCAACCAGTGAAACTACAAAAAAAAATTGAAAAGCACAGCCAAGCTTTCTTTCTTTCTTATGGAGCAATAAGAAAATCCATTAGCTTCGAAATTTTCTGTTTTTAGAGTGATTTTATTTGCTATCAAGAATATGCTGTGCAATATTTTCTTACAGGGTCAAGAGATAAATGAAAATATAAACACAGTGCATACTATTTCCTTGAAAAATTCAGAAAGCATGTTGAGCAAAGGATGAAAATTAGCAACCTTCCAGTTATGACAACATTGCGAGGTCCAGCTTTGCAGTGTTCCTCTAGGACACTGTTTGCCCCTATCATTGTACCGATAATCACCCCACCAAGCCAGCTATACCAAATTAGTTCGTTCATTTGGCTGTCTCCACCTAGAGGGGGAAAAGTAGTCTGACTAATTAAACAGAATTTCAGGAAGATCAATGCGAAATGGAAAGAAATGTATAAAGCAGAGGCAGTGCAATACAAGTGTATAGCAAACCTGATAGCTGAAATCCAACACCAAGTACAACACCACTGCTCATCATAGTGATAGCATATCTGCCTAGCTGAGTAGCAACCTGCGAGAAGGTGATAGAAATCAGCAAACATATAAGAAACCCTGCTGCACAAGAGAAATGGAGTAACAAAATGTGATCCACACAGTTGTCTGTTGATATACAGTTTAATATGGTCCATTGCAAGCCTGAATCACACGTCGGGCTTCTGGAAAATTTGACAGACTCAAGACCGAACAGGCACAATGCAGAAACTTTATTAGTAGCAACGCCTAAGAAACCTTTGTTTGTTCAGACTACCACAATTTGGCACAGAGGAGATACTATGACTATAATTAGCAAGCACTGGACATTTAATTTGCGTTCCTAGTACTAGTATACTCCAGCATGGTTAGGCTATTCAAACTAGTGCATCATGCAGTTGCACACCTTATCACTGAACTTTACAAAAGCCAAGTTTTGTGTAAACAGAAGCAGGAATGAAGGATATGGAAGTTGGGTCATCGTCCCAACATAATTTTTTGAGGAAAAACGCTAACGCCGCAACAGCGCATGCCGCGGACATGTGCAGCCGTGCCATAGGCCTTTCAAGTGCAAGGCCATGATGCTCTAGAACCCGCACTAGAAAACCGTAGTAAGCCACCATCCCTGCATTTACAGCGAGCTGAGCTGATTATTGTGTAACGCATGGAGTGGAGACACGGGTGGTAATGAATTAGACTCCTCCAACTCCCTCTCCCTGTATGATCATGTGGAGCAGATGAGAGAGCTCATGTTTACCACCTGATTGGGGAGTTAATTCATCTAGCCGACGATTCATTCAGCTAACCGAGTATTCGTTCAGGTGAGAGTGAGAGAGAGAGAGAGAGCAGCAAACAGAACGGAGGCCGGTGCGGTGCTCACCGAGAAGAAGATCTCCTCGGCCTTCTCGACGGCGCGCTGGTACTGGTATTCTCCTCCGTACACCTCGGCGGCGGCGGGGCGGGAGCCCGCGAGGCCCTGGATCGCCGCCTTGAGCTTGTAGAGCGGGCCCTTCCTGCGCTTCCGCGCGTCGGGCTCGGACGGGTCGCTGTCGCGGTCGCGGTCGCCGCCATCGGCCTCCTGCTTGAACGCGCGGCACCGCAGGGAGGGACGGCCGGTGGGCGGGTGAAGAGGAGGCGGCGGAGGACGGCCAGTGCTCCGGATAGCGGCGGAGGCGGCCGTGGACGGAGATGGGCGACCGCGGCGGCGGCGGCCATGGCGCGGCGAGCAGATAAGGATTCGGCGATCTCCCACCGTGGAGTGGATTTTTGCTGCGGCTTGTTTGCGTGCGCTCCTCAGCTTTTGGTGTGGGGCTTGCTGGTGTGCTCACGTCCCATAAAATTTTGGAGGGGCGTGTGTTCTCCACCTCCACTGCACTTTAACAGTGAATAAATAAGGGAGTTGCTAAAATTCAGGTGCCTGAATTTTGGTTTCCTTTCAGGCGACGTTTATTACACATCTTTTTGTGTTAAAATTGCAGGTCTAGTTTATTGCAATTTATGCTGGTATAATCTGCAATTTTTTAGATCTAGAAGGAAATACCCAATAAACAAACTACACAACCCGACAAAATCTAATATATGTTGACACAAAGACAATTAATAATGTACAATTTTTTATATAGTTAGACAAGGACAAAAAATAAATATATTGTAATACAAATACAATTAATAAATTATAAATAAATCATTAAGACGCCAAATACCACACGGCAGCACATCGCCTGAAACAACTCAATTTTTCAGGCACCTGATATTTAGGAAAGGTGAATAAATAATGATCGGAGCAATTTTCTTTTTCCTTCTTTTGCAGAAAGGACCCTGCCATGTGTTTGTTTTATTTTATAGTAGTATAAGCCAGTAGTGCAGTTTTCAAGGGAACAGTTGGTGTGAAAATTACATGTACCAAACAGGCAAAGACGAGCTGAGTTAGGAATTTTGGTATCCTTTTCTTCTTGCAAAGGAGTTGGAAATTTGATTTCAGGAGAGAAAAAAATAGTGGTTATGAAGGTGTTAAATTATACTCCTAGCTCACTCCAATTTTCTCGTGAGTCAGTTTTATTTTTAACTAATTCTATTTAAAAAATATTACTAACACCTATGAGTTCAGATAAATGAATTACTAAAACATTGCAAATGAAGAATATAAGAAACTACTCTATCATTCCAAATTATAAGTTATTCTAACTTTCT
>JADLZL010001049.1:0-94445 GCA_015844335.1 Chrysopogon serrulatus
CCTTAATGGAGAGTTAGGAAAGAAAATTTATATGGATCAGCCGGATGGTTTATAGCACAAGGACAAAGAGGGCAAAGTATGCGGGTTACTTAAATCCTTGTACGGTTTAAAACAAGCACCCAAGCATTGGCATGAGAAGTTCGATAAGACTTTAACATCTGCTTTGGGTTCACGGTGAATGAAGCCGACACTGTGTGTACTATCGCTATGGTGGGGGTAAAGGGTAATCCTATGCTTGTATGTTGATGACATACTGATTTTTTTGGGACCAGTATCGATGAGATAAATGATGTAAAAAATCATTCTTATCCCAAAAATTTTGACATGAAAGATTTGGGTGAAGCTGATGTGATCCTTAATATTAAATTGAGAAAGGGTGAGAATGGGATTACTCTTTTCTGATCCCATTATGTGGAGAAGGTATTGAGTCGCTTTGGCTATACGGATAGCAAGCCTTCTCCAACACCCTATGATCCTAGTTTGATACTTCGAAAGAACAAGAGGCTAGGAAAGGATCATACGAGATACTCCCAAATTATCGGATCTCTAATGTATCTAGCTAGCGCAACTCGTCCTGATATCTCATTTGCTGTAAGCAAGTTGAGTAGATTCTCCTCTAATCCAGGAGATGATCATTGGCGTGGGATTGATCGAGTAATGCGCTACCTGAAGGAATTACAACAAGTTATGGAATTCACTATTGGGGTACCCAGGTGTACTTTGAGGGATATAGTGATTCAAATTGGATTTCAGATTCTTGAAATTTGAAGGCCACAAAGTGGCTATATATTTACATTGGGTGGTGGTGCTGTTTCATGGAGATCTAGTAAAATGACAATACTTACAAAATCTACCATGGGGCAGAGCGCGCAGCTACGGATACGACTTTCTACAGAAGCTGAATGGTTAAGAGAACTATTGATGGACTTACCTGTGGTTGAAAAACCAATCCCTGCTATTCTTATAAATTGTGATAATCAAACAGTTATTACGAAAGTGAAGAATAGTCAGGATAATATGAAGTCCAACAAACATGTGAAGCGTAGGCTTAAGTCCGTCGGGGAAATTGAGAAGCTCCGGAGTTATAGCTGTGGAGTATATAAACACAGCTAAGAACCTGGGAGATCCCTTTACTAAGGGATTATCACGTACTGTGATTGACAATGCATCGAAGGAGATGGGGTTGAGACCCATGTGAGTTAACCTCAGTAGTAACCCAACCTATGTGATCGGAGATCCCGTGAATTAGGACCTGGGAAGAACAAGCTGTCGGTTAGCGGGAGAGTACAATTCAAGTTACTCCCACTCCGTTGGAGATGCAGTACTCTCATTTCTGTAAGGTAGGCTGACTTAGTCTTAATGTGTTCTAAGGCTTTATAGCAAGATACCGGCCCTCTGTGGTATTTTTTTAAGAACACACCTATGTGAGCCCAACCTGTTAGTCATGATTTATAAGAATTGGGAATTCTTTAAGAAGCTCATGAAGTGAGATAGAGTATGACTTATACGCTCCACTCGCGGGGTAGGCAAATGGCAGCCTAGTATCAGTCAAGACTTCAAGAGAAGCTTATTCACACCAAACTGTCAATTCAAGGCTTAGTCCATTGTGCAGTTGTGGATGAGTCTATCTTGTTGCTCTAGGTGGATGTTCAACCTTAATCGGTGTCCACTGAATAGCTGGTATATTAACAGTACTTTGGTACAGGAAGAATGATGCGTGCCTCTGGGATCTGGTGGGGGATTGTTAGAAGATTTGGGCTTGGCCCAAATAATAATTCCAAATAAATCCCAAAGGCCCACTCACACATGCATGGTATGGTGGGGGACTTTAGTCCCACATTGCTAGTTCAAGGGGAGTGAGGCCAACTTAAATAGGTGAGCTACCTCCACTTATTTGAAGCTAGTGAGAGAGGAAAAAGGAAGGCCCACACGCTGCTGCTGCTCGCCCGCCGGGCCGGGCCGGGCGGGCGGGCGGGCGAAGGGCGCTGGCGCACGACATCTTGCGCGTGAATGGTCCCTCGCTCGCGGTGCTTGCGGCTACCTTTTGCCACTCGGAATTTTTTTTGCATGCATGGAGAAAATTGCGCTGCCTTATTTTTGGCAAGCAATTATTCTCGCATTAATGGTGATTGCTCGATTGACGATTAGTTGATTAATAGAAGGACAATCACGTCAATGCTTTGTGATTGTGCGGCTAATTACTTACCTTATTAGCTGCAACGCGCGTGTGTATATAATCGGGGGCGAGACGTCGTCCTCATACTGAGAATTCATCTCTTCCCGTGCCACTTGTGCTTGCTTTGCCGCCGTTCTTCCCCATCCCGCCGCCGACGTGCCATCGCCCCGGGAGAGCAGGCTCGAAGCCTACGCCCCCTCGTGTCCCCGCACGGGGTAGGGGCCGTATAAGGTTTTTGGGAAGCGCCGTCGCGACTGCTCGCTGGACGCCTATTTCCCTTCCGCCGTTTTTTGATCTCCATCGCCGGTCTGCTTCATCGTCTTCGACAATCCCACTGTAAGGATGACTACTTTCTCCCTGTTCTTCGTTCTTGTATTCCTTCTGTTACTAGCACTAGGCGATATGATTTTGTCTCGAATCGTAGTGCTAGTGATCAATCGTTTTCTCATGAAACATGCTGTTGTTATTTTCCTAATTGTCGGAATTAATTTATGTATCACTAAATTGCTGTTATTTCCAACAATCCAAAAACCTTATAGGCATTTAGTGATGGCTGGATTTTCTGATGCGATGAAACCGGAAAAGTTCACTGGTGTGAACTTTAAGAGATGGCAGACGAGAGCGCAGTTATGGCTCTCTGCTATGGGCGTGTTTTGGGTCGTGAGTAATCCTCCCGCACTACCTCTCGGATCTGAGAAAGAGGTGCAGGAGTTTACCGTGGCTACGACGATTTTCGTCGGATGCGTTCTTAGCGTTCTGTCTGACCAGCTGTGTGATGTTTACATGAACATCAAAAGTGCTGCTGAACTATGGGAGGCGCTTGAACATAAGTTCTCGGCCTCGGATGCTGGGCGCGAGCTGTATGTGATGGAGCAGTACCACGACTTCAAAATGGTTGATAACCGTTCGGTCGTGGAACAGGCTCATGAGTTCCAACTCATTGTGAGAGAACTCGAACAGCTTGGACATAATTTGCCTGATAAGTTTGTGGCAGTGAGGCATTATTGCCAAGTTACCTTCATCATGGAGGAACTTTGCCACGCCTCAAAACATAAAGACGTAAAATCTCCGTTGAAGATTTGTTGGCTGGTCTTGATGTTGAAGAGAAAGCTCGGGCAAAGGATGCTCCACCTAGAGCACCGAAGGGCAGCCCAAAGCGCCAATGTGATGCAAAGATGTCGGAAAGAACAAGCACAAGGCTAATCAGACTACTCAATTCAAGAAGAAGAAGATGAACATGGACGAGGTGGTTTGCTTCGTTTGCGGTGAAAATGGACACTTCGCCAAGAAGTGCAAGAACCGCAAGGGCAAGAAGAATCAGCCAGGGCAGAAGTCTGCCAACGTGACTATTGGCGATCCTAGCGGATCTGGGTATGGTAATTTACCAAGTGTTTTTTCTGTATGTCAATCTAATGATTGGTGGATAGATACAGGTGCCAATATTCATGTTTGTACTGATATCTCTATGTTTTCATCTTACCAGGACGCACGAGGTTCAACCGTCATGATGGGAAACGGCTCGCATGCTAATGTTTGGTGTTGGTTCGGCCGATCCAAGTTCACTTCGGGAAAGATCGCGGCGGCTCAAGAACGGCAAAGCATGCCCCTCAATAAAGAAGAACCTCGTTAGTGGATCCCTCTTATGTCGAGATGGATTCAAGCTGGTGTTTGAGTCGAATAAAGTAGTCATTTCGAGGTACGGCCAATCCATTGGCAAAGGCTACGATAGCGGAGGCTTGTTCCGCTTTTCACTTTCCGATTTTGTAATAAAGTTGTGAACCATATGTGTGATCCAAACAATTTCGTGGGTGATATATGGCATTCTCGTTTGTGTCACATTAATTTTGGTTGTATGTCACGACTATCAAAGATGAGTTTAATTCCAAATTTTTCTACTTGTCAAAGGTTCTAAATGTCAAGCGTGTGTGCAAGCAAAGCAACCTCGTAAGCCTCACAAGGCAAGAGACGAGAGGCATACGACATTATTAGAACTCATACATTCTCGATATTTGTGAGATGAATGGTGTGTTGACAAAAGGAGGAAAAAGATATTTTATGACTTTAATTGATGATGCTACAAAATATTGTTATGTGTTTCTTCTAAAAACGAAAGATGAGGCGTTAGAGTGTTTTAAGACTTATAAAGCTGAGGTAGAGAATCAATTGGAAAAGAAAATAAAACATGTTAGGTCTGATCGCGGTGGAGAGTATTTTTCCAATGAGTTTGATCTTTTCTGCTCGGAGAATGGAATAATTCATGAGCGAACAAAGCACCATACTCACCTCAATCCAATGGAGTTGCCGAAAGAAAGAATCGGACGTTAATGGACTTGGTGAATGCCATGTTAGGAACGTCCGGTATGGCAAAGGCATGGTGGGGGAAGTCTGTTTTGACCGCGTGTCACGCTCGAATAGAGTTCCCACTAAAAAACAAAGTGATGTGACTCCGCATGAAGGATGGAAAGGAAGAAAACCATCACTCCATTATTTGCGCACGTGGGGCTGTTTGGCCATGGTTAGCGTATTCAATTAACAAGAAGCGCAAGCTCGGACCGAAAAAACAGCTTGATTGTATTCTCGTTAGGATATGCGCACCACAGCACGGCTTATAAGTTCTTAGTAATAAAATCAGAAACGCCTGATATTTTGGTTGATTCACTTTTGGAGTCACGGGATGTTACTTTCTTTGAGAATATATTCCCGATGAAAGACACTTATTCTTTGCCTAGTTCGTCAAGTGAATTTATTCCTGAACCTACGCCTATAATTGAGCCAATAATAAATTCACATGGTAATGAAGAGGATGACAGTGTTGTAGCTCCTAGAAGGAGTAAGAGACAAAGGATTGCAAAATCTTTTGGTGAAGACTTCACTGTGTACCTCATAGATGACACTCCTACTACCATTGCAGAAGCATATGCATCACCTGATGCGGAATATTGGAAGGATGCAGTCCGTAGTGAGATGGACTCCATCACTGCAAATGGTACATGGGAAGTAACAGACAGATCAGTGGGTTGCAAGCCGCTTGGCTGCAAATGGGTATTTAAGAAGAAGCTTAGGCCTGATGGTACGATTGAAAAGTACAAGGCAAGGCTTGTTGCGAAAGGTTATACACAAAAGGAAGGCGAGGATTTCTTTGATACCTACTCACCAGTTGCCGAATGACTACAATCCGAAAGTGCTATTATCCTTAGTCGCTTCCCATGGTCTTCTTGTCCACCAGATGGATGTGAAGACGGCTTTCCTTAATGGAGAGTTAGAGGAAGAAATTTATATGGATCAGCCAGATGGATTTATAGCACAAGGACAAGAGGGCAAAGTATGCAGGTTACTTAAATCCTTGTACGGTTTAAAACAAGCACCCAAGCAGTGGCATGAGAAGTTCGATAAGACTTTAACATCTGCTGGGTTCACGGTGAATGAAGCCGACACTTGTGTGTACTATCGCTATGGTGGGGGTAAAGGAGTAATCCTATGCTTGTATGTTGACGACATACTGATTTTTGGGACCAAGATCGATGAGATAAATGATGTAAAATCATTCTTATCCCAAAATTTTGACATGAAAGATTTGGGTGAAGTCGATGTGATCCTTAATATTAAATTGAGAAAGGGTGAGAATGGGATTACTCTTTTTTACAGTCCCATTATGTGGAGAAGGTATTGAGTCGCTTTGGCTATACGGATAGCAAGCCTTCTCCAACACCCTATGATCCTAGTTTGATACTTCGAAAGAACAAGAGGCTAGGAAAGGATCATCTGAGATACTCCCAAATTATCGGATCTCTAATGTATCTAGCTAGCGCAACTCGTCCTGATATCTCATTTGCTGTAAGCAAGTTGAGTAGATTCTCCTCTAATCCAGGAGATGATCATTGGCGTGGGATTGATCGAGTAATGCGCTACCTGAAGGGTACAACAAGTTATGGAATTCACTATTCAGGGTACCCAGGTGTACTTGAGGGATATAGTGATTCAAATTGGATTTCAGATTCATTGAGTGAAGGCCACCAAAGTGGCTATATATTTACATTGGGTGGTGGTGCTGTTTCATGGAGATCTAGTAAACGCACAATACTTACAAAATCTACCATGGAGGCAGAGCTCGCAGCTGGATACGCCTTCTACGTAGTTTGAATGGTTAAGAGAACTATTGATGGACTTACCCCGTGGTTGAAAAACCAATCCCCCGCTATTCTTATAAATTGTGATAATCAAACAGTTATTACGAAAGTGAAGAATAGTCAGGATAATATGAAGTCCAACAAACATGTGAAGCGTAGGCTTAAGTCTGTCAGGAAATTGAGAAGCTCCGGAGTTATAGCTGTGGAGTATATAAACACGCCTAAGAACCCGGGAGATCCCTTTACTAAGGGATTATCACGCATCGTGATTGACAATGCATCGAAGGAGATGGGGTTGAGACCCATGTGAGTTAACCTCAGTAGTAACCCAACCTATGTGATCGGAGATCCCGTGAATTAGGACCCGGGAAGAACAAGTCTGTCGGTTAGCGGGAGAGTACAATTCAAGTTACTCCCACTCCGTTGGAGATGCAAAGACTCTCATTTCGTAAGGTAGGCCGACTTAGTCTTAATGTGTTCTAAGGCTTTATAGCAAGATACTGCCCTACTGTGGTATTTTTGTAAGAACACACCTATGTGAGCCCAACTGTTAGTCGCAGTTTATAAGAATTGGGAATTCTTTAAGAAGCTCATGAAGTGAGATAGGAGTATGACTTATACGCTCCACTCGCGGGGTAGGCAAATGGCAGCCTAGTATCAGTCAAGACTTCAAGAGAAGTTTTTTGTTCACACCAAACTGTCAATTCAAGGCTTAGTCCATTGTGCAGTTGTGGATGAGTCTATCTTGTTGCTCTAGGTGGATGTTCAACCTTAATCGGTGTCCACCGAATAGCCTGGTATATTAACAAAGACTTTGGTACAGAAGAATGATGCGTGCCTCTGGGATCCTGGTGGGGGATTGTTAGAAGATTTGGGCTTGGCCCAAATAATAATTCCAAATAAATCCCAAAGGCCCACTCACACATGCATGGTATGGTGGGGGACTTTAGTCCCACATTGCTAGTTCAAGGGGAGTGAGGCCAACTTAAATAGGTGAGCTACCTCCACTTATTTGAAGCTAGTGAGAGAGGAAAAGGAAGGCCCACACACGCTGGCCGCTCGCCCGCCGGCCCGGGCGGGCGGGCGGGGCGGGGGCGAAGGGCGCTGGGGCGCACGACATACGCGCGTGAATGGTCCGGCTCGGCCTTGCGGTGCGCGGCTACCTTTTGCCCACTGAATTTTTTTGCATGCATGGAGAAAATTGCGCTGCCTTTTATTTTTGGCAAGCAATTATTCTCGCATTAATGGTGATTGCTCGATTGACCGATTAGTTGATTAATAGAAGGACAATCACGTCAATGCTGTGATTGTGCGGCTAATTACTTACCTTATTAGCTGCAACGCGCGTGTATATATAATGGGGGCGAGACGTCGCCCTCATACGAGAATTCATCTCTTCCCGTGCCACTTGTCTTTGCCGTTGCCGCCGTTCTTCCCCATCCCGCCGCCGACGTGCCATCGCCGCCGGGAGAGCAGTGCTCGAAGCCTACGCCCCTCGTGTCCCCGCACGGGGTAGGGGCCGTATAAGGTTTTTTGGGAAGCGCCGCCGCGATCGCCGCTGGACGCCTACTTCCCTTCCGCCGCCGTTCTTTGATCTCCATCGCCCGGTTCTGCTTCATCGCCTTCGACAATCCCACCGTAAGGATGACTACTTTCTCCCCTCGTTCTTCGTTCTTGTATTTCTTCTGGTTACTAGCACTAGGCGATATGATTTTGTCTCGAATCGTAGTGCTAGTGATCAATCGTTTTCTCATGAAACATGCTGTTGTTATTTTCCTAATTGTCGGAATTAATTTATGTATCACTAAATTGCTGTTATTTCCAACAATCCAAAAACCTTATAGGCATTTAGTGATGGCTGGATTTTTCGATGCGATGAAATCGGAAAAGTTCACCGGGGTGTGAACTTTAAGAGAGATGGCGCAGACGAGAGCGCAGATTATGGCTCTCTGCTATGGGCGTGTTTTGGGTCGTGAGTAATCCTCCCGCACTACCTCTCGGATCTGAGAAAGAGGTGCAGGAGTTTACCGCGGCTACGACGATTTTCGTCGGATGCGTTCTTAGCGTTCTGTCTGACCAGCTGTGTGATGTTTACATGAACATCAAAAAATTGCTGCTGAACTATGGGAGGCGCTTGAACATAAGTTCTCGGCCTCGGATCTCGGGCGCGAGTGTGTATGTGATGGAGCAGTACCACGACTTCAAAATGGTTGATAACCGTTCGGTCGTGGAACAGGCTCATGAGTTCCAACTCATTGTGAGAGAACTCGAACAGCTTGGACATAATTTGCCTGATAAGTTTGTGGCAGGAGGCATTATTGCCAAGTTACCTTCATCATGGAGGAACTTTGCCACAGCTCTGAAACATAAAGACGTAAAATCTCCGTTGAAGATTTGTTGGCTGGTCTTGATGTTGAAGAGAAAGCTCGGGCAAAGGATGCTCCACCTAGAGCATCCGAAGGGCAGTCCAGCGCCAATGTGATGCAGCATGCTGGAAAGAACAAGCACAAGGCTAATCAAACTACTCAATTCAAGAAGAAGAAGATGAACATGGACGAGGTGGTTTGCTTCGTTTGCGGTGAAAATGGACACTTCGCCAAGAAGTGCAAGAACCGCAAGGGCAAGAAGAATCGCCCAGGCGTAAGTCCGCCAACGTGACTATTGGCGATCCTAGCGGATCTGGGTATGGTAATTTACCAAGTGTTTTTTCTGTATGTCAATCTAATGATTGGTGGATAGATACAGGTGCCAATATTCATGTTTGTACTGATATCTCTATGTTTTCATCTTACCAGGACGCACGAGGTTCAACCGTCATGATGGGAAACGGCTCGCATGCTCTTGTTCTTGGTGTTGGTTTGGCCGATCCGAAGTTCTTCGGGAAAGATCGTGCGGCTCAAGAACGTGCAGCATGCCCCCTCAATAAAGAAGAACCTCGTTAGTGGATCCCTCTTATGTCGAGATGGATTCAAGCTGGTGTTTGAGTCGAATAAAGTAGTCATTTCGAGGTACGGCCAATCCATTGGCAAAGGCTACGATAGCGGAGGCTTGTTCCGCTTTTCACTTTCCGATTTCTGTAATAAAGTTGTGAACCATATGTGTGATCCAAACAATTCTGTGGCTGATATATGGCATTCTCGTTTGTGTCACATTAATTTTGGTTGTATGTCACGACTATCCAGTATGAGTTTAATTCCAAATTTTTCTACTGTCAAAGGTTCTAAATGTCAAGCGTGTGTGCAAGCAAAGCAACCTCGTAAGCCTCACAAGGCAGTAGACGAGAGGCATACGACATTATTAGAACTCATACATTCTGATATTTGTGAAATGAATGGTGTGTTGACAAAAGGAGGAAAAAGATATTTTATGACTTTAATTGATGATGCTACAAAATATTGTTATGTGTTTCTTCTAAAAACGAAAGATGAGGCGTTAGAGTGTTTTAAGACTTATAAAGCTGAGGTAGAGAATCAATTGGAAAAAAGAAAATAAAACATGTTAGGTCCGATCGCGGTGGAGAGTATTTTTCCAATGAGTTTGATCTTTTTTCGCTCGGAGAATGGAATAATTCATGAGCGAACAAAGCACCATACTCACCTCAATCCAATGGAGTTGCCGAAAGAAAGAATCGGACGTTAATGGACTTGGTGAATGCCATGTTAGGAACGTCCGGTATGGCAAAGGCATGGTGGGGGGAAGCTGTTTTGACTGCGTGTCACGTTCTGAATAGAGTTCTCACTAAAAACAGTGATGTGACTCCGTATGAAGGATGGAAAGGAAGAAAACCATCACTCCATTATTTACGCACGTGGGGCTGTTTGGCCATGGTTAGCGTACCAATTAACAAGAAGCGCAAGCTCGGACCGAAAACAGTTGATTGTATTCTGTTAGGATATGCGCACCACAGCACGGCTTATAAGTTCTTAGTAATAAAATCAGAAACGCCTGATATTTTGGTTGATTCACTTTTGGAGTCACGGGATGTTACTTTCTTTGAGAATATATTCCCGATGAAAGACACTTATTCTTTGCCTAGTTCGTCAAGTGAATTTATTCCTGAACCTACGCCTATAATTGAGCCAATAATAAAATCACATGGTAATGAAGAGGATGACAGTGTTGTAGCTCCTAGAAGGAGTAAGAGACAAAGGATTGCAAAATCTTTTGGTGAAGACTTCACTGTGTACCTCATAGATGACACTCCTACTACCATTGCAGAAGCATATGCATCACCTGATGCGGAATATTGGAAGGATGCAGTCCGTAGTGAGATGGACTCCATCACTGCAAATGGTACATGGGAAGTAACAGACAGACCAGTGGGTTGCAAGCCAGTTGGCTGCAAATGGGTATTTAAGAAGAAGCTTAGGCCTGATGGTACGATTGAAAAGTACAAGGCAAGGCTTGTTGCGAAAGGTTATACACAAAAGGAAGGCGAGGATTTCTTTGATACCTACTCACCAGTTGCCAGAATGACTACAATCCGAGTGCTATTATCCTTAGCTGCTTCCCATGGTCTTCTTGTCCACCAGATGGATGTGAAGACGGCTTTCCTTAATGGAGAGTTAGAGGAAGAAATTTATATGGATCAGCCAGATGGATTTATAGCACAAGGACAAGAGGGCAAAGTATGCAGGTTACTTAAATCCTTGTACGGTTTAAAACAAGCACCCAAGCAGTGGCATGAGAAGTTCGATAAGACTTTAACATCTGCTGGGTTCACGGTGAATGAAGCCGACACTTGTGTGTACTATCGCTATGGTGGGGGTAAAGGAGTAATCCTATGCTTGTATGTTGACGACATACTGATTTTTGGGACCAGTATCGATGAGATAAATGATGTAAAATCATTCTTATCCCAAAATTTTGACATGAAAGATTTGGGTGAAGCTGATGTGATCCTTAATATTAAATTGAGAAAGGGTGAGAATGGGATTACTCTTTTACAGTCCCATTATGTGGAGAAGGTATTGAGTCGCTTTGGCTATACGGATAGCAAGCCTTCTCCAACACCCTATGATCCTAGTTTGATACTTCGAAAGAACAAGAGGCTAGGAAAGGATCATCTGAGATACTCCCAAATTATCGGATCTCTAATGTATCTAGCTAGCGCAACTCGCCCCGATATCTCATTTCTTTGTAAGCAAGTTGAGTAGATTCTCCTCTAATCCAGGAGATGATCATTGGCGTGGGATTGATCGAGTAATGCGCTACCGAAGGGTACAACAAGTTATGGAATTCACTATTCAGGGGTACCCGTGTGTACTTGAGGGATATAGTGATTCAAATTGGATTTCAGATTCTGCTGAGCTGAAGGCCACCAGTGGCTATATATTTACATTGGGTGGTGGTGCTGTTTCATGGAGATCTAGTAAACAGACAATACTTACAAAATCTACCATGGAGGCAGAGCTCGCAGCTCTGGATACAGCTTCTACAGAAGCTGAATGGTTAAGAGAACTATTGATGGACTTACCCGTGGTTGAAAAACCAATCCCCTGCTATTCTTATAAATTGTGATAATCAAACAGTTATTACGAAAGTGAAGAATAGTCGGGATAATATGAAGTCCAACAAACATGTGAAGCGTAGGCTTAAGTCCTGTCGGGGAAATTGAGAAGCTCCGGAGTTATAGCCGTGGAGTATATAAACACGACTAAGAACCTGGCAGATCCCTTTACTAAGGGATTATCACGTACTGTGATTGACAATGCATCGAAGGAGATGGGGTTGAGACCCATGTGAGTTAACCTCAGTAGTAACCCAACCTATGTGATCGGAGATCCCGTGAATTAGGACCTGGGAAGAACAAGCTGTCGGTTAGCGGGAGAGTACAATTCAAGTTACTCCCACTCCGTTGGAGATGCAGTACTCTCATTTCTGTAAGGTAGGCTGACTTAGTCTTAATGTGTTCTAAGGCTTTATAGCAAGATATCTTGTCCCTGTGGTATTTTTTTTAAGAACACACCTATGTGAGCCCAACTGTTAGTCGCAGTTTATAAGAATTGGGAATTCTTTAAGAAGCTCATGAAGTGAGATAGGAGTATGACTTATACGCTCCACTCGCGGGGTAGGCAAATGGCAGCCTAGTATCAGTCAAGACTTCAAGAGAAGCTTGTTCACACCAAACTGTCAATTCAAGGCTTAGTCCATTGTGCAGTTGTGGATGAGTCTATCTTGTTGCTCTAGGTGGATGTTCAACCTTAATCGGTCTCCACTGAATAGCTGGTATATTAACAGTACTTTGGTACAGGAAGAATGATGCGTGCCTCTGGGATCTGGTGGGGGATTGTTAGAAGATTTGGGCTTGGCCCAAATAATAATTCCAAATAAATCCCAAAGGCCCACTCACACATGCATGGTATGGTGGGGGACTTTAGTCCCACATTGCTAGTTCAAGGGGAGTGAGGCCAACTTAAATAGGTGAGCTACCTCCACTTATTTGAAGCTAGTGAGAGAGGAAAAGGAAGGCCCACACGCGCGCGCTCGCCGCCTCGCCGGCCCGGGCCGGGCCGGGGCGGGCGGGCGGGGGGGGAAGGGCGCGGGCGCACGACGACATGCGCGTGAATGGTCCGGCTCTGGCCTTGCGGGTGCGCGGCTACCTTTTGCCACTCGGAATTTTTTGCATGCATGGAGAAAATTGCGCTGCCTTATTTTTGGCAAGCAATTATTCTCGCATTAATGGTGATTGCTCGATTGACGATTAGTTGATTAATAGAAGGACAATCACGTCAATCTTTGTGATTGTGCGGCTAATTACTTACCTTATTAGCTGCAACGCGCGTGTGTATATAATCGGGGGCGAGACGTCGTCCTCATACCGAGATTTCATCTCTTCCCGTGCCACTTGTTTGCGTTGCCGCCGTTCTTCCCCATCCCGCCGTCGACGTGCCATCGCCGCGGGGGAGAGCAGCTCGAAGCCTACGCCCCTCGTGTCCCCGCACGGGGTAGGGGCCGTATAAGGTTTTTGGGAAGCGCCGCCGCGACGCTCGCTGGACGTCTACTTCCCTTCCGCCGCCGTTCTTTGATCTCCATCGCCGGTCTGCTTCATCGTCTTTGACAATCCCACTGTAAGGATGACTACTTTCTCCCTGTTCTTCGTTCTTGTATTCCTTCTATTACTAGCACTAGGCGATATGATTTTGTCTCGAATCGTAGTGCTAGTGATCAATCGTTTTCTCATGAAACATGCTGTTGTTATTTTCCTAATTGTCGGAATTAATTTATGTATCACTAAATTGCTGTTATTTCCAACAATCCAAAAACCTTATAGGCATTTAGTGATGGCTGGATTTTTCGATGCGATGAAACTTAGGAAAAGTTCACCGGTGTGAACTTTAAGAGATGGCGACGAGAGAGCCAGATTATGGCTCTCTCGCTATGGGCGTGTTTTTGGGTCGTGAGTAATCCTCCCGCACTACCTCTCGGATCCGAGAAAGAGGTGCAGGAGTTTACCGCGGGCTACGACGATTTTTTTCGTCGGATGCGTTCTTAGCGTTAAATCGACCGGTGTGTGATGTTTACATGAACATCAAAAATGCTTGCTGAACTATGGGAGGCGCTTGAACATAAGTTCTCGGCCTCGGATCTTTGGGCGCGAGCTGTATGTGATGGAGGAGTACCACGACTTCAAAATGGTTGATAACCGTTCGGTCGTGGAAAGGCTCATGAGTTCCAACTCATTGTGAGAGAACTCGAACAGCTTTGGACATAATTTGCCCGATAAGTTTGTGGCGGGGAGGCATTATTGCCAAGTTACCTTCATCATGGAGGAACTTTGCCACAGCTCTGAAACATAAAAGACAGAAAATCTCCGTTGAAGATTTGTTGGCTGGTCTTGATGTTGAAGAGAAAGCTCGGGCAAAGGATGCTCCACCTAGAGCATCCGAAGGGCAGTCCAGCGCCAATGTGATGCAGCATGCTGGAAAGAACAAGCACAAGGCTAATCAAACTACTCAATTCAAGAAGAAGAAGATGAACATGGACGAGGTGGTTTGCTTCGTTTGCGGTGAAAATGGACACTTCGCCAAGAAGTGCAAGAACCGCAAGGGCAAGAAGAATCAGCCAGGCAGAAGTCCGCCAACGTGACTATTGGCGATCCTAGCGGATCTGGGTATGGTAATTTACCAAGTGTTTTTTCTGTATGTCAATCTAATGATTGGTGGATAGATACAGGTGCCAATATTCATGTTTGTACTGATATCTCTATGTTTTCATCTTACCAGGACGCACGAGGTTCAACCGTCATGATGGGAAACGGCTCGCATGCTACTGTTCTTGGTGTTGGTTCGGTCGATCTGAAGTTCACTTCGGGAAAGATCGTGCGGCTCAAGAACGTGCAGCATGCCCCCTCAATAAAGAAGAACCTCGTTAGTGGATCCCTCTTATGTCGAGATGGATTCAAGCTGGTGTTTGAGTCGAATAAAGTAGTCATTTCGAGGTACGGCCAATTCATTGGCAAAGGCTACGATAGCGGAGGCTTGTTCCGCTTTTCACTTTCCGATTTCTGTAATAAAGTTGTGAACCATATGTGTGATCCAAACAATTCTGTGGCTGATATATGGCATTCTCGTTTGTGTCACATTAATTTTGGTTGTATGTCACGACTATCCAGTATGAGTTTAATTCCAAATTTTTCTACTGTCAAAGGTTCTAAATGTCAAGCGTGTGTGCAAGCAAAGCAACCTCGTAAGCCTCACAAGGCAGTAGACGAGAGGCATACGACATTATTAGAACTCATACATTCTGATATTTGTGAAATGAATGGTGTGTTGACAAAAGGAGGAAAAAAAAGATATTTTATGACTTTAATTGATGATGCTACAAAATATTGTTATGTGTTTCTTCTAAAAACGAAAGATGAGGCGTTAGAGTGTTTTAAGACTTATAAAGCTGAGGTAGAGAATCAATTGGAAAAGAAAATAAAACGTGTTAGGTCTGATCGCGGTGGAGAGTATTTTTCCAATGAGTTTGATCTTTTCTGCTCGGAGAATGGAATAATTCATGAGCGAACAGCACCATACTCACCTCAATCCAATGGAGTTGCCGAAAGAAAGAATCGGACGTTAATGGACTTGGTGAATGCCATGTTAGGAACGTCCGGTATGGCAAAGGCATGGTGGGGGGAAGCTGTTTTTTTGACCTGCGTGTCACGCTCGAATAGAGTTCCCACTAAAAAAACAGTGATGTGACTCCGTATGAAGGATGGAAAGGAAGAAAACCATCACTCCATTATTTGCGCACGTGGGGCTGTTTGGCCATGGTTAGCGTACCAATTAACAAGAAGCGCAAGCTCGGACCGAAAAACAGATTGATTGTATTCTGTTAGGATATGCGCACCACAAAGACGGCTTATAAGTTCTTAGTAATAAAATCGAAACGCCTCGATATTTTGGTTGATTCACTTTTGGAGTCACGGGATGTTACTTTCTTTGAGAATATATTCCCGATGAAAGACACTTATTTTTTGCCTAGTTCGTCAAGTGAATTTATTCCCGAACCTACGCCTATAATTGAGCCAATAATAAATTCACATGGTAATGAAGAGGATGACAGTGTTGTAGCTCCTAGAAGGAGTAAGAGACAAAGGATTGCAAAATCTTTTGGTGAAGACTTCCTTTGTGTACCTCATAGATGACACTCCTACTACCATTGCAGAAGCATATGCATCACCCGATGCGGAATATTGGAAGGATGCAGTCCGTAGTGAGATGGACTCCATCACCGCAAATGGTACATGGGAAGTAATGACAGACCCAGGTGGGTTGCAAGCCGGTTGGCTGCAAATGGGTATTTAAGAAGAAGCTTAGGCCTGATGGTACGATTAAAAAGTACAAGGCAAGGCTTGTTGCGAAAGGTTATACACAAAAGGAAGGCGAGGATTTCTTTGATACCTACTCACCAAGAGCGAATGACTACAAATCCGAGTGCTATTATCCTTAGTCGCTTCCCATGGTCTTCTTGTCCACCGGATGGATGTGAAGACGGCTTTCCTTAATGGAGAGTTAGAGGAAGAAATTTATATGGATCAGCCCGGATGGATTTATAGCACAAGGACAAGAGGGCAAAGTATGCAGGTTACTTAAATCCTTGTACGGTTTAAAACAAGCACCCAAGCAGTGGCATGAGAAGTTCGATAAGACTTTAACATCTGCTGGGTTCACGGTGAATGAAGCCGACACTTGTGTGTACTATCGCTATGGTGGGGGTAAAGGAGTAATCCTATGCTTGTATGTTGACGACATACTGATTTTTGGGACCAGTATCGATGAGATAAATGATGTAAAATCATTCTTATCCCAAAATTTTGACATGAAAGATTTGGGTGAAGCTGATGTGATCCTTAATATTAAATTGAGAAAGGGTGAGAATGGGATTACTCTTTTACAGTCCCATTATGTGGAGAAGGTATTGAGTCGCTTTGGCTATACGGATAGCAAGCCTTCTCCAACACCCTATGATCCTAGTTTGATACTTCGAAAGAACAAGAGGCTAGGAAAGGATCATCTATTTACTCCCAAATTATCGGATCTCTAATGTATCTAGCTAGCGCAACTCGTCCTGATATCTCATTTGCTGTAAGCAAGTTGAGTAGATTCTCCTCTAATCCAGGAGATGATCATTGGCGTGGGATTGATCGAGTAATGCGCTACCTGAAGGGTACAACAAGTTATGGAATTCACTATTCAGGGTACCCAGGTGTACTTGAGGGATATAGTGATTCAAATTGGATTTCAGATTCTGCTGAGCTGAAGGCCACCAGTGGCTATATATTTACATTGGGTGGTGGTGCTGTTTCATGGAGATCTAGTAAACAGACAATACTTACAAAATCTACCATGGAGGCAGAGCTCGCAGCTCTGGATACAGCTTCTACAGAAGCTGAATGGTTAAGAGAACTATTGATGGACTTACCTGTGGTTGAAAAACCAATCCCTGCTATTCTTATAAATTGTGATAATCAAACAGTTATTACGAAAGTGAAGAATAGTCAGGATAATATGAAGTCCAACAAACATGTGAAGCGTAGGCTTAAGTCTGTCAGGAAATTGAGAAGCTCCGGAGTTATAGCTGTGGAGTATATAAACACAGCTAAAAACCTGGCAGATCCCTTTACTAAGGGATTATCACGTACTGTGATTGACAATGCATCGAAGGAGATGGGGTTGAGACCCATGTGAGTTAACCTCAGTAGTAACCCAACCTATGTGATCGGAGATCCCGTGAATTAGGACCTGGGAAGAACAAGCTGTCGGTTAGCGGGAGAGTACAATTCAAGTTACTCCCACTCCGTTGGAGATGCAGTACTCTCATTTCTGTAAGGTAGGCTGACTTAGTCTTAATGTGTTCTAAGGCTTTATAGCAAGATACTGTCCTACAGGGTATTTTTGTAAGAACACACCTATGTGAGCCCAACTGTTAGTCGCAGTTTATAAGAATTGGGAATTCTTTAAGAAGCTCATGAAGTGAGATAGGAGTATGACTTATACGCTCCACTCGCGGGGTAGGCAATTGGCAGCCTAGTATCAGTCAAGACTTCAAGAGAAGCTTGTTCACACCAAACTGTCAATTCAAGGCTTAGTCCATTGTGCAGTTGTGGATGAGTCTATCTTGTTGCTCTAGGTGGATGTTCAACCTTAATCGGTCTCCACTGAATAGCTGGTATATTAACAGTACTTTGGTACAGGAAGAATGATGCGTGCCTCTGGGATCTGGTGGGGGATTGTTAGAAGATTTGGGCTTGGCCCAAATAATAATTCCAAATAAATCCCAAAGGCCCACTCACACATGCATGGTATGGTGGGGGACTTTAGTCCCACATTGCTAGTTCAAGGGGAGTAAGGCCAACTTAAATAGGTGAGCTACCTCCACTTATTTGAAGCTAGTGAGAGAGGAAAAGGAAGGCCCACACGCGCGCGCTCGCTCGCCTCGCCGGGCCGGGCGGGGGCGGGCGGGCGGGGCGAAGGGCGCGGGCGCACGACATGCGCGTGAATGGTCCGGCTCTGGCCTTGCGGGTGCGCGGCTACCTTTTGCCACTCGGAATTTTTTGCATGCATGGAGAAAATTGCGCTGCCTTATTTTTGGCAAGCAATTATTCTCGCATTAATGGTGATTGCTCTGATTGACTGATTAGTTGATTAATAGAAGGACAATCACGTCAATGCTGTGATTGTGCGGCTAATTACTTACCTTATTAGCTGCAACGCGTGTGTATATAACTGGGGGCGAGACGTCGTCCTCAGACTGAGATTTCATCTCTTCCCGTGCCACTTGTGCTGCGTTGCCGCCGTTCTTCCCCATCCCGCCGTCGACGTGCCATCGCCGCCGGGAGAGCAGGCTCCGAAGCCTACGTCCCCTCGTGTCCCTGCACGGGGTAGGGGCCGTATAAGGTTTTTGGGAAGCGCCGTCGCGACTGCTCGCTGGACGTCTACTTCCCTTCCGCCGCCGTTCTTTGATCTCCATCGCCGGTCTGCTTCATCGTCTTCGACAATCCCACTGTAAGGATGACTACTTTCTCCCTGTTCTTCGTTCTTGTATTCCTTCTGTTACTAGCACTAGGCGATATGATTTTGTCTCGAATCATAGTGCTAGTGATCAATCGTTTTCTCATGAAACATGCTGTTGTTATTTTCCTAATTGTCAGAATTAATTTATGTATCACTAAATTGGTGTTATTTCCAACATTCATCACTTGCCGACCCCTACCTCCGATACGTACGGCGTCATGGTCAGGCCAGGAGGGTTTGCTGCATGAGATCGATCGTGATGCATGCTAGACTCGAGCGGCATCATGTATTCAGCAGCTTGCCGGCATCGATGTACTACTACTACTCGCACTACACCGATAGGTTCGTCTTCTAGGTGACGGCGGTGAGCCCCGCCCCGCCCCAGCGAGGTCAGCTTCAGCTATGCTGCGGATCCCGGCGCGCATGCACTACGACGACCTGTCCTGCGTCGTCCTAAACTGTAGCACGGCCAAGGCCGGGGGCAAGAGTGAGTATCAGACTGGTGGCACGGTGGGGCACGGGCGCCTCCCTTGGCTGGCGACGCAGCGGGTCCTTGCTGCGGTGACGAGGCACCGGCGTCGCTCGGTCGGCCAGTTCCGCGCGCTGCTCCGGAATAATGTCAATGCGGAGGCACTGTCTCCTACATTGACGAATGAATGGATGATGCTGATGATGAATTTATTTTAGGAACGGGCCAGCTGGACGGACAAGGTGGGTACAAGTGTGGCCCCTCGTGCAAATTTTTTAGGGAGGAGTACCGGAGCAGAAGCCTTTAGAATAAATAATAGTTAGGTCTTCTATTATTAGTCTTCATAATAAGCATATATACTGAAAACATGAATGAGTTATATGAATGGAGCAAAAAGGCATTAGCAAGCGGAGCTAATAAAATAAATCTAAAATCATTTGTGTACACTTATTTTAGAGTTGCTGCTAGTAATGTTTTTACAAACAAATGTAATTTCAGAGTTTTTAACATAGAAATATGGATACTTACTACTAGTTCAGACTTCTTGTTCCTGCTGGTGTGTGACAAACAGATCTTTAGCTATCTCCTCTGATAACCCCCTCAAATTTAGTCAATGGTGCTGCTGGTGCATGGCATTACTAGAGATCCTTAGATCGCCCCTGAAAAAAAATATCATACTCCTTCAACGTGCTGAATTTTTGAACAAGTTTCTATGGCTGTAAGTCTAAATTAGACAAGTTCCTATCATTGCTTCAGTCTTGGTAAAACAAATACAATTTAATAAGACTATCATCTAGTGAGTCCTTGGATGTTCACAAAGGGGCCATCTTCAGATGTTCTCAGAGCAAGCATTTCTAGCGCCCCAAGTACATCTAGCCATGGTAACTAAATACATGAGTTAATGGAGTAGGTATGTTGTTGTAACAAATGTTAAATCATATCCTTATTGTCATGTGCATTTTTCTGACGTGTAGCTGAAGGATATGGCTGAGAGATTACCACCAGATCACGGGGCCTATAATGTCAATGAGACAAAGCAATCACATATTCCGAATGGCTTCGAGTCACATGTTGCTAGCTACTCTAGCATGAATGGAATTCCTCAGACACGGAGTGAGTTGCTCAATGCTTCAATTGCACATAGCCCAAACTCTGGACGATCGTCGCATTGCAATGGAATCTCAGGCCAACATAAATTACTGGGTAATGTGAGTGAACATAGTGATTGCAGCACTCACAGCCTAAGAATTACCAGTCCTCACGACTCAGAGCTTCCCAATCGAAGAGCACAAAGCAGCAGTGATGAGATGCTGTCAGCAGGCAGTAGAATGCATGATAACGTGAGCATGGATGCTATGTCCCTTCAAAATGGTGAGGATGGATACAAGCCTCGAGGCACAATATCATTACCAAGCACCCAAGTTCAGGCTGAATGGATCGAGCAGTATGAATCTGGCGTATATATAACACTCACAACCCTCCGTGATGGGACCTGGGACCTGAAGAGGGTTCGCTTCAGGTGATTTAACTATAATTTATCTGATTCCTGGACTAATCCCTTGTCCAATTGCAATTTTTATATAAAGCCTACAAATCTTGACATTTGCATTGTTTTAGTTGCTATATCATTAATTGGCACTCTTCACAACATTTCACCTTTCCTGACACTCTATAGTAACTGGGCACTTAAGACCATGCAGCCAAACAAGAACTAAAGCGTGTTTGTCTTCAAATTGTTGAAAACAAAAATGTTCCAAGCCACACATTCTTTTTAGTGAAATAAAGACGCTGAAGAGGCGTACAAGCGCCTTTTCCAGTACATGTAGCAGCAAGTAATACTGTATAGCTGTCCAAGACTGCTGTATTGACTGACATTGACAAGCCAGTATTTCTTTGCATAGTCCCACTTATCTGAATTCTTGCCTTTCTTAAAATATCCCTTTTCGCAGCCAAAGACGTTTTGGTGAGCATCAGGCGGAAAATTGGTGGAATGAGAACCGGGAAAAAGTGTATGAGCGATACAACGTGAAGAGCTCTGAGCGTGTGTCATCGGCAGCCTCAACCCGGTCTGCATATACTGACTTGAGGATGACCTGTGTCATCATGGAACTTGTAGAGAAACTGCAAGACTCCAGCATCACTACTCATCAGCAGCAAACTATGAAACCAGGCACATATCCAACAAGGTCATATATACTGGGGGATGCCAAAAGGCCAGCGGCCATTATTATTTTCTTGGCACTACAATGCTGGAAAAAAAAATACAAGGCTATATATGTCATCAGCCTGTTTTGGCGTAATGTACATAGACGAAGAAACAACTAGTACACGAGGCGAAGCGACGAAACCCTGTTTTAGGTCAGCATTCATCAGTAGGCAAAGTAGGTTAGGAAGCTCTTTGACTGCCTATTTTCCTCTTTTCTTTTTCGCGGATATGCTTATGTATGTTCCAGAAACATTTATATATATGGTAGAAGTTATCATGCAGTGATATAATTGTTATGTTTTTGTGCTAAGCGAAACCGAAATAAATGGTCAGCTTGAATTCAGCCATTGCAGTTTACCAGAGATAACCATGATTTGTTTCTAGGCAATTACAAAGCACTGAGACATGTTGCACAAATCAGAGGCAATTACAGAGCACTGAGACATGTTGCATAAATCAGTCTCAGAAGACAAATGAAGTGTTACAACTGATGGCAACAAGGACGCTCAGCTTCAGGGACAAACATAGTCCAGTCCAATTATTAAGGACACACTCAAACGAAAATGCTGTAAAGATAAACTTCACATCTCTGAGGTTACTGAGTTTAGAGGAGAGATGCTGTATAGGCGGTCATGACCTGCTTCAAAGTGCAATGCAGGTGCAGGTTTCCCTATTGCTATGGCTACTGGTTGTGCTTGAGCGAGAGAATGGTTTTGAAGAGTCCAGCAAGCACCCCAGCGATGGAGAGCACCGCGACCATGGTCTTGTAGTTCCTGTAGAGGAAGCTGTGGACGGCGATCCACACCCACCTCTCCTTCCTGTATTCCTGCAGGGCTTGGAACACCTCGTAGTAGCGGTGGCCGACGCGCAGGTCCGGAGCAGCCCATTTGAAGAAGTGCAGCGTCCCCATGTCGCAGAAGGTGCTGTTGATGATGCCCTTGCCGCGCAGCTCCTTGACGTCTTCCTCCCGGTTGACGAGGCACGACAGGGCGCAGACGTACGAGCTGACGGCGAAGTTGTCGGCCTGCGTCGCGCCCAGGCAAGCCTCGTACGCGGCCATGTTGATGAGCCAGCACGAGGTCAGGTTGTTGAGGACCAGCGGCGCGAGGGAGAGCTTCCATGGCAATGGCCGCCACCGCTTCTCCATGCTCATGTCGCCAAACTTGTTCGTCTTGCTCGCCGTCAGCTTGACGCCCATCTCCGCGAGCTCCACGGCGGTGGTGGAGCGGGACGACAGCCAGCTGGGCACGCGGAGACTCTGCGTACGCGCCGCGCCCACCTGGCGGCGATGGAAGAGGCCAAGGAGATGCGGCGGCGGCGGCGGGTCGCCGTCTCCGCCATGGTGGCTACCATGGTCAGCATGGTTGTTTGGTTGGTTCACCTCCACCTCTACTTGTTGAACCCGGCCCGACGACAAAGAAGCTGCTTTGTCATCATCATCGTTGGCGACGTCCAAGGCGGAGGCCATCAGAGTGAGGAACCTGTCGACGGGCACTCCCGGCCTCATCTCCATGAGCGCCTGGAGCACAGCCCAGGGGATCTGGTTCTCCAACAGCATGACGTCCCTCGCGATGGCGTCGATGCAGGTGTGCACCTCCGCCCTGGACATGAGCGGGTCCGCCTCCGGCGGGGCGTCGGGGTCGTCGGGGCACATGGAAACCATGAACTGCAGCAGAAAGCAGCCGTCGAGGAACATCATGTCCGCCAGGGACTCGTCTCTCATGCCATCGATCGTGCAGTCTCTGGCGTAGCACTTACGAGCGGATCCCGCCATCGAGAGCATCTTCTCACGGACTGCCGCCTCCACCTCCACTTCCGTCTGGCTCTGGCTCGCCATCATCGCCACCCGACGACAAAACTCCTCCTTGGCGGCTCGCTTGGAGTCCTCCATGGCCATGAGCTGCGGCCAGGCAGGGGCACGGTGATGGTGATGGTAGGGACCTATGGCCACCGCGGCCGGGGCTTCGATGATCGTGAGCTCGCAGCCTCTTCTCCCGATGCTCAGCAGACTTGACCGAATCCTCTGTATCGTGGTGTCATTGCTTCTTCTAACTGGCGCGTGATACGGATACGGATAATACGGGTATTTGGGCTCTTCTTCTTTCTTCTTCTTCTCTTCTTCCTCTTTTTTCAAGGGATTTTTCTTTTCTTCCTTGCGTGGAGGTGGAGGCGGAGGCGGAGGCGGAGGTGGAGGTGGAGACTTAGGATTAGGAGGAGAAGAAGATACATCCATAGAAACTGAAACTGGAGTCGACACTCCACCAGAGCAGCAGGACAAGATTTCCTCATCTCCTCTTTCTGTTTCTGACATGTAGACAACAATAACACAGACTTAAGAGTGGACTAGTGTGCTTGTGATCTGGTCGACCTCCGGATTCGCAACTGCAGAGATATATAGCCACTGAAACTGCAAGCTGCAATGCAACAAGATGCCTGTACTACTCCTACAATATGATGCAACAATAATATGTAATGACTCGAGTTGTTTTTATTTCCTGTCAGTCAAAGTTGGTGGGCTAGAGCCTTCAAGTGTCCTGTTCCACTTCCACCAAATCCAACTACTCTAATTAACTAATGAGTGAGAGGATGGCAGTTTCTGATCATGAAGGCAGTGCTGAAACTCTGTGGTTAGGTGAGCATACAAATTAATTGAGATTGGCTACTTCTGATTTTGAAACGGACCAAATGCAATTTGATCTTGCTAATCTTCTTGTGCTTGATGATGGCCCTTAGATAATGGGGTTTGATGATGATGATCTTGGCCAGCTATAGAAGAACATTTCCTGAAACAAGACATTGATGGGCTTATCAGGCATCTTCAACCTTGTAACAAATCACCTAGAACGTGTTCAGCAGCTGGTGCCTGGCTGCTGGTACAGTACTTCTGTGAGAGCACGGACCAGCTGAGCAGCCGAGCAGCAGCAACCAGCCAGCCATCCGAATAGATTTCTATGAGCTGTATGATGCTTTCTATCTTAGAAGTATTTGTCTTAAAAGTATAAATGGATCATATGTTACACTGGTCCCTGAAAAAGATGGCCCAACGTAACGGTGGTTTCAGACTTGAGGTCCATTATTGCTCTTCTAAATAGGAGTAGTACCTTGGTTAAGATTATTATGCGGCTGGCTACTTGCCAATAGATCATCGCATTGCAATGGAATCTCAGGCCAACATACATATATAAATTACTGGGTAATGTGACTATGCGAGTGAACATAGTGATTGCAGAGCGGCGCCCGTTGGGTTAGACGGGTTAAACTCCGCTGGAAGAATGCGGCCTGCTCTGCGGGAGGGGATTGTGCGGGCTAAGCGGCGCCACTTGACGGGTTAAGCTAGTAGAGGTGCAGTGCAGGTTTCCTCTTGCCCATCTCATACCATACCTGTGAGGTGATGAGTGTCGAGCGAGATAGATGAGCCCACTGGCCGGGGAACACTAGATGCGCTCCAGGATGTAGAGCAGGACCTCATCACTCATCAGGGAGTGCGCTCATCCTATCTTCTTCTGTAAGCTTGTGCTAAACAAGCAAGTAGTGGCTATTTGATATCGAGTAAAATGCACCAGAGGTCTATTAATTTATGCGGGGGTGTCAACTAGGTCCATCAACTTCCAAAGTGTATTTTTGGGTCCGTAAAGGATTCACCAGACATCCATATCCCTTCGTTTGGCAATTAGATCTGATGTGGCAGGTCTAGTCAGCAGCCAGCGTGGCGGATATATACGGTTAGACCCTTCCTTTTTATCCATCTCTCTCGTCCACACCCGCCCTTTCTCTTGCTTCATCGGTCTCTCGCCACCATGGCTGCCCATGTGCTCGCCACATCCAGCGGGATGGCCAGCGAGGGCCGTGGATGCTCACGTATGACCTGTGCCATCGTCAGAACCGTGCTCTCTGGCCCGCCGGATGCTTTTAACATTGGTTTTGTCAAGAAATATTATTGTTCTATGACCTCTCAAGATTTCTATGAGTTGTATGATTCTTTCTATCTTTGAAGTATTTGTCTTAAAAGTATAAATGGATCATATGTTACACTGATCCCTGAAAAAGATGGCCCAACGGTGGTTTCAGACTTCAGGTCCATTTCTCTTCTAAATACTTCGATCGGTTAAGATTAAGATTATAACACAGCTACTTGCCAATAAGCTGCAGCCAAGTTATCATCAAAATCAGTACTACTATGTAATAATGTAATTAAACGCTATATGCAGAGATGCATAAGCGGGAAAGTCACTTCCATCTTCTAAAAACGAACATGATTGTCTAGCTTGGGCCTTTGATTATTTACTTACATATTTTCATAAATATATCCAAAAAAGAATGGATTAATCTTCAAAGTTCCATTTTAGCAGCCAGTAGTACTGTATAGCTTTCCAGGACTGCTGTATTGACTGACATTGACAAGACAATATTTCTTTGCAAAGTCTAACTTATCTCAATTATTGCCTTTCTTAAAATCTCCCTTTCGCAGCCGAAGACGTTTTGGTGAGCATCAGGCAGAAAATTGGTGGAATGAGAACCGTGAAAAGGTGTATGAGCAATACAACGTGAAGAGCTATGAGCGTGTGTCATCAGCAGCCTCAACCCGGTCTGCATACTGACTTGAGGATGATGACCTTTGTCATCGTGTAACTTGTAGAAAACTGGAAGACTCCAGCATCACTACTCACCAGCAGCAAATTATTAAACGAACCACATATCCAACAAGGTCATATATACTGGGAGATGCCAAAAGGCCAGCGGCCATTATTATTTTTCTTGGCACTACAATGTTGGATACTAAATACAAGGCTATATATGTCATCAGCCTGTTTTGGCGTAATGTACATAGACGAAGAAACAAGTAGTACACGAGAAGCGAAACCCTGTTTTAGGTCAGCATTCATCAGTAGGCAAAGTAGGATAGGAGGTTCTTTGACTGCCTATTTTCCTCTTCCCTCTTTCATGCATATGAATTTCCAGAAACATTTATATATGGTAAAAGTTGTTATGATTTTGTGCTAGGGAAACCGAAATATATGGTCAGTTTGAATTTAGCCATTGCAGTTTACTATGGATAGTCATGATTTCTTTCTAGGCAAATTACAAAGCACTGAGACATGTTCAAGACAAATGAAGTGTTACAATTGATGGCAACACAAGGACGCTCAGCTTCAAGGAGAAACATAGTCAGTCTAACTGAGGTCACACTCGACTAAAATGCTGTAAAGATAAACATCTCTGAGGTTCCTGAGTTCAGGGGTGATGCTGTGTAGGCGGTCATGACCTTGCAGGTGCAGGTGCAGCCGTGCAGGTTTCCTCCTGCCGTTGCATGGCAAGAAGCTTTGCCCATCTCATACCTGTGAGGAGATAAGAGGCGAACAAGGGAGATGAACCCATCGCTGCCTGGAACGTACGTACACTAGATGGGCTCCAGGATGTGGAGCAGGATCCCATCACTCATCAGGGAGTGCGCTCATCCTATCTTCTTCTGATTCTGAAAGCTTGTGCCAAAGTGTTTATTTGATTCCAAGCCTGGACTAGTAGTACTAGATCATGTCTGCTTCCCGGATGATTTTTATCCCAACAGAAAACCTATTCCACGCAATTAGGTTTTTCATGAGATCGGATGAGTATTGAAAGGAAAAAAAAATCACAATTTTGATAGTTGGGGTACCACCCAAAAACGCCCAACAAAGCCAACTAAAGACCTCCCAAAACCGCCTCTGGGATGATTTTAATAGTTGGGTACCAAAGTTAGATAAAAAAAAAGAGTTGAGGGGCCAAAAATAAACTTAATCAAGTATTAATATATTTAGCTTTACTTATTGATAAATATTGATATGCATATTAAAATATTTATGTACACATTATTGGATTTTCATCACTTTGGTACCAAAACTTTTATAAAATATAATATAATGGAAAAAGTCTTCCAAAATATAATCTATCTCATCGATATCTATAACTTTGATCCAGTCATATGCTTGATCTCGAAGATAATTTTAGCTCAATTATCAAATCGAAGTTTATCTTCATTTAATTTTTAGTTGTTTTTATATGTGAAATTAATGGGTTGCTGGCTAGAGGCATAACAATGAATTGTTTTCGCTGCTATAGTCTTTGAGTGAATCCCACGTACCGCTGCTTGAACGATGTATAGCGAGGATCGTGCAGAGCAAGCAAGCGCGTAAATATATAAATTAGAAAAATGTTGCCTTCTTTCGTGCCATCTATCTTGGTATGGTGCAATTATGGGGGATTAGTGCAGATCGCGAGGCAGGCACAACGAAGGAATAAAATGAACGCAACGGACGCAGACAAAACAAAAATGCTACACATCTGTGGTCTCGGATTCTGGACACGAGGGAAAATTTTTAAATAAAAAAGGTGGACACACCTGGCTACGCATTGCGTACATCGCAATTGACATACTCCCTCTGTCCCACAATACATGACGTTTAAGTGCATCTTACCAAGATCAAGGCTGAAGCTAATGTACCGAAACACCTCTACGTGAAAGTCTGATCGATGATTACGACGTCCTGCAGGCTTTGCCTTGGAGCTTGGTGCTGGAAGGGATATGCATTGGCCATCGCTAGAATTTTTTGGTCTTCTTTATTCACTTCGGGACGGAAGCGAGCAGTAAAGTGCTGACAGACATACGATTGAATAGCATGTGACAGGCGCTGTTAGGCTAGAACGTCATCTATTCCGAGACAAATCTCAATGCTAGAACGTCAAGTATTATGGGACGGAGGGAGTAGTAACGTACGTACGTCGTCGTTCGTTTGACCCTCCCGCTAGGCGCTAACTAGCTGTGCTTTAAACAGCACAGTACCTAGTAAGCAAAACTAGTATAGTACTCCTTCCATTCCAAATTATTATAAGTGATTTCAATTTTTTTAAGAGTCAAAATGTCTCATGCTCAAGTTTGACTAAATTTATAAAAAATTTATAAAAATTTATAATATCAAATAAATATGTTGTGAAAAACATAATTAATGAGAATTCTAATGATACTTAATTGGTATCATAAAAAATGTTTTTTATTATATAAATTTGATCAAACTTGAGACTTTAACTCTTCAAAAAAAATTTATAATTTAGGATGGACAAAATACATTATATCATAATCTTCATATCATGTTTTTCAAAAAAAAAGATAATATATCTTCGTATCATCCCAGGTAGATCTTATTTAGTGGTGTAGTATATCGTATCATCATGTCAACCAGGTAGCTTAATTAGCACTGATAATTTGGAAAAGAAAAACGCAGGCATGCATGAATCATAGCACGCACATGCAGCTAGCTAGCTACTCTACGTATAGTACACATCATATTAATCCTCTTTCTCCTTTCCAAGCTATATATTTGCAGACACTAATTCATTGCTTCAATCAACTTTACCACAAAAATAAGGAGTCTGATAGGTGACTAGCTAGCTTGACCCTCACTAATTAGTTAGTTAGTTTGATTGCCAACTTTTGCTTGTTTGATTTTCTAGTGATGCATTGTTTGAACAGCTGAGATGCATGCATGTCATTGAATTTCTAGCTTCTAGCCTTCTAATCTTGTAACCCAGCCCATTATAATTGGGTCATTTATGCATTTGTTTTAGAGATTAGAGATTTGCTAAATTTCAAGTGGCTGAAATTAGTGTATTTGCTTCAAGTGGCTGAAATTAGTGTAACCCAGCCCATTATCTTAGTATTTGCTTCAAGTGGCTGAAATTTAGTTTTTTCAGGAGACGATAATTGCATGTATTATATATTAAAATTGTAGGTTTAGTTCTTCGCAATTTTTGTACACACAGTCACACAATCTGCGATTTTCAAATTCCATGAATTGAAAAACCATTAGGCAAATAAAACCCAAACCTGATAAAATCTTTTTTTTTGGCATAAATACAACTAAAAATTACAATTGTTTTTATAGTTGGATAAGGATAAAAATTTAATATGTTATAACACAAAGACCGATAACAAATCATAAAAAACAATTTACTTGTACTAGTTGCATTGGTGGTAAAAGAGAGGGTTGTCTAAAATCATCTTGAAGTTCAGACAGCTCGAATAGGGAGAAGTGTTTGTTTTATTGTTTTTCTTGCATGCATGAATATATGGTCTAAGAACAAAAGCACATAAATCATTCAGTCAAAACAAAAGCTAGAGGCCGCTTTGTTCAACTGCAAGGAAAAGAAAAGGCCATTGCCTTGCTGATCCGGCACGTACTCTCCCTCCCTCCAGCCAGCATTATTAGCCTCCACTCCACCTGAGGGCCGGCCGGTCAACGCCGGCGGCCATGCTACCATGCATGAGCTAGTATAAGACATCTCCATTGCCTCTTCAATCGATCCATCACCTGCTAGTAGAGAGCTCGATCCAGCAGCCTCCTTCATCGATCCAGCGCTGCTAGGAGTCGTAAGCTGGCTAGCTAGCTTGCACAACATATAATGGCGCGGTGGTCGTCGTCGTCGGCTGCCACGGTGGCCGCCGTGCTGTGCGCGGGCCTGCTCTACAGCACGTTGGCTCTGACGGCGTCGGCGCAGCTGGGGCCCGGCGGCAACATGCAGGTGATCACCGTGAACGGCAAGCGCAACAGCAAGTTCACCTGCACCGACACCAAGAAGAACTCGAAGCGGCCCGGGTGCTCGGCCACCTGCCCCGCCCGATGCCCCAAGAAGTGCCTCGTCCTCTGCCCAACCTGCAAGACCTTCTGCTGTAAGCAATGCCTTCTTCTTCCTTCGATCGACCAACCAATTATTCATTCGTTAATTCCTGAATCGGCCGGGACTCCGTAGTGTGCGACTTCTACGCCGGCGTGTCGTGCGGCGACCCGCGCTTCACGGGCGCCGACGGCAACAACTTCTACTTCCACGGCAAGAAGGACCAGGACTTCTGCATCGTCTCCGACGCCGGCCTCCACATCAACGCGCACTTCATCGGCAAGCGCAACCCGGCCATGAGCCGCGACTTCACCTGGATCCAGGCGCTCGGCGTCCGCTTCGGCCACCACAGCCTCTACCTCGGCGCCGCCAGGACGGCCAAGTGGGACGCCGCCGCCGACCACCTCGCGCTCGCCTTCGACGACGAGGACGTCGACGTCGCCGCCCTGCTGCCGCCAGGCTTCGTCGGCGCCAGGTGGTCCCCGTCCACGGCCCCGGCCCTGTCCGTCACCCGCACCGCCGAGGTCAACACCGTCGTCGTCGAGCTCAGGGGCGTCTTCCGCATCGTCGCCAACGTCGTGCCCATCACCGCCGAGGACTCCCGGATCCACAACTACGGCGTCACCGACGACGACAGCCTCGCGCACCTCGACCTGGGGTTCAAGTTCTACGACCTCACCGACGACGTCCACGGCGTGCTCGGCCAGACCTACCGCACGGACTACGTCAACAGGCTCAACGTCACCTCCAACATGCCCGTCATGGGAGGCGCCGACACCTTCCGCTCGTCGGGACTCTTCGACGCCGACTGCGCGGTGGCCAGATTCGGACGCAACAACGCCGCTTCCTTGGCCGCCGGCGCCGGCATCGCCATGGTCACTGATGACGCCTAATTTAAGATCGAGATCGAACGAAGATGCATGCATGACGACGTAAACCAAAACTAAATCACCGTTATTGTACGAATTAATATAATGTATCTGTAACTGATGTCCCGACCTAAGTATTGTGTTGTATTGGTTACTACTGTATTCGTTGAAACCAACTACTGTAATAATATGATAATAATTCAGGAGCAGACACGTGCTATTCTACACTCTAGGTGTAGAATAATATTTAGGTAATACTGAGTAATACTGATTAATACTGAAAAAAATCAGAAATACTGAACACTACTGAACGCCAACTACTGACTGATACTGAATGCAGTTCAGTATTGTTAAGTATTATTCAGTATTTTTTGGTCAGTATTACTCAGTATCAGTTAGTATTAGCTACTGGGTATAAAATAATATTCTACACCTAAGGTGTAGAATAGCGCTACCGTTCAGGAGCATCCATATATAGTAAATTAAAGAATGTAATAAGTCTGCTGATCGAGGACAATCGTCTTTGAACCCACACGTACGTGCTATAGGTCCTCAAATTAAACTTGCCAAACCGGCTACACAAGCACTACTGCAGATGGGGCTTTTAGCCCCGGACCATAAGGGCTTGTAGTCCCAGCTCAGGAGCCAGGACTAAGAAATCGGGATTAAATGTCTCCCCTTTAGTCCTGGTATACCGGGACTAAAACTATTTTTTTCTTTTTTTCAATTAATTATTTATTTAGGGTTTACAATTACATTAGGTTTTCCAAATGCGTATTGTTCGCTACTAATTTATGTATACGCGCACCTATAATTTATATAATTTAGAGCATTACACATAAATAAACTATAAAACTATATATATTATACATATGTATAGCTCCATAATAAAGTATTTACATATGCATCAGGAATAAAGTGTTTACAACATAAGTATTCTCCGTCACTCAAATATCGTACAAATGTTCATCTTGGTTTGGTTTCATTGGTTCATCAGGGTTAAAGTAGAACTTCGGCGCCGGCCTAAAAAACTCATGCGATTGTCTCTTGAATTCCTTTTAGGCGGACCGTATCCAACACTTGTTTCTTCAACCACGTCTCCTTCAATAGACATTATAGAAAAAAAGTATTAATATACATAAGATTTATTAAATAGCAACAAATAAATAAAATGGATTTATTATATATACATGTTACGTACTTTTTAGGTCATCTAGACGAGTTCTTTTTGCATAGACCATGAGAAACTCACAAACGTAGTAGCCACACAAATTGTTGCCCGGTGGCTGCCGTAGAACCCACTGCAGTAGATTAGGATCCGAAAGTGCTGCTTTCAAATCCGGACGGTGTTTCTGCACGAACCAAGCCTAAACCCTAGCCAACAATTAGATCATTATTAATTAACTATTACCGAGTTAAAGAGCAGAAATAAATATTTAAAGATCGAAGCTACCCCCGGATAATATCTATCATATCTTTGTAATCTCCCTGTGGTTTTCTTAACGAGTCATAGATTACCAAATGACTTTAAAAGAGATCAATGACAATCAATATCCAGTGAAAGCTGCATTTATTTAGAGTCAACAATATATATATATATATATATATATATATATATATATATATATATATATATATATATATATATATATAGATCAATGACAATCAATATCCAATGAAAGCTGCATTTGTTTAGAGTCAACACAATATATATATATATATATATATATATATATATATATATATATATATATATATATATATATATAATGTACACATGATAACAACACTCACATAAAGTTATAAGGGAAGAGTATATATCTCTTGTTCTTTTTGGTTGATCAAGAACCTCCATAGATTTCTCTCTATTTGAGGTTTCCATAAATCATTGGGGTCTTTGGGTCCTTGAATATGATATATGGATCAATGAAACCAATCTCCTTGTCGTTTCTAAGTCTGAGGTCCCTCATCATGTCTCTGCATATATGTATAGCGGGTGTGAGGATAATTACTTATACATATACATATATTAGAGTGAGATTATTAAAAGAAATAATCACTTACAGACAGAAGCAACTGATGAGAGATTTGTCTAGAGCGTCCATATGGCATAGCTGGTGTAATTTATTAAACTGAATATAAATAATATCATCGCCACGGAAGTAATGATGGTCTCTAATTTGGACACAAATATAGTCATCCGTTTTTCTGCGACATGCCTCGTTGTACCACTGGTTTACCAAGTACATTTGCGTACCAAGTTCCTTGAGGGCCGCAGGGTTGTATAGACTCTTACCATATATGTATTCCTTCTTCCAATGATTAATTTTTGGAGCACTTTTAATTGGTGCTTGGCTGAGCATTTGGGCCAAGGTTAGACCAGTATCTGCAAAAAAATCATCAAGTTGTGCATAATTCACATCTCCAGGTATCTGTTCTAGCACGTTTATGTTTGAACCATATTCATTCTCAATAACTAGCGGGGATACTGATTGCTTCGTTTGTTCCCCGAGATGTGCGACACCCTTCCGTGCTCTTTTCTCTTTCGTTTTCTCTTCCTCAATGGACTTGCTGACAGTGCGATCATAATCTGATAGTGATGATGAATCCTTACGAGCATCACGCATCTTTTTCTGGTGAGCGTCAACCCTTTGCCGTAGAACTTCTAGCCGTAGTAAGAGGTATGGCTTATCAGGGTTTCACTTCGCTTCTCTTTCAGCCTTCATTTCCTTGAAGAAACTGTCCACATCTGACTTTACCGAAGCATCTAGTTCGGCGTCAGTCTTCTTATAGGACAGCTTCTTAGGAATAATAGGTTGTTTTTGTCCTGAGGCTTTCTTCTTCGGCGGCGGTGGGGCCGACGCCTTCGTTTATGTGGCAGACCTCTTCTTCAGCGGTGGGGCGGCCGGTGTTGGCGTTGGATCTCGACGTGGAGGCGATGGGCGGCCGGTGTCGGCGTTGGAGCCCGGCGTGGAGGTGATGGGGCGGTCGGTGTCGGCGTGGAGCCCGGTGTGGAGGCGATAGGGCGGCCGGTGTCGGCGTTGGAGCCTGGTGTGCAGGCGATGTGGCGCTTGGTGTCGGCATTAGAGCCCGGTGTGGAAGTTGAGGAGATGCAGCCATGTCTTCCGCTGCATCGTCATCACCCGCAGCACTATGACCTGCTAGTGACCAGCTGTGAAAACAACGAGGTCGCTAATTAAGCCAATACAAAGTTAGTGAATAAATGTATCGTGAACTTTCATCCGCACCTAGGGTTAGGTTGATAACGAGGAGGTGGCGGTAGATTACTAGGTGATACCCCAGGAATAATGAGATAGCACTTGCGCCAACAAATGAATGTCTTCTCTGCTTCTCCTAGAGTCTTCTCCCCATCACCTCCTTCAATCTCAAGCTGCACATTGCTGAAACCTTTGACAACTCTATCCACTAAGACACTAGCATATCCAGGTGATATTCTTGCCCCATGGCATCTTGGTGTTTTTGTAGGGTCGATAGGAGATACTACACCGATAGCCACCATGACTGTGGCAGTCCCCTGTGGAATGTGCAGCTCACATGTTGTGAGAGGTTCAGTGATGTCATTTGCGGGGAAGCGCAGCCCCATGTCGTCTTGAATCATTGGCACCTCCGTGGAAGCGCAACTGCTTTTCAACTGACCAGGGGGGAAATGTTGACTCCTAGATTTGATGTAGTTTGCCTTTGCATGGAACTTACTGCTATCTGCACTTATCTTTTGATTTCCTCGTTCATTCTCTCTTCAAACATTTTCTCTCGGTGTATTATATAAATTTGGTCAAACTTGGTACTTTAACTTTTAAAAAGTTAAAACAACTTATAATTTAGGATGAACAAAGTACATCATATCATCCCAGGTAGATCTTATGTATTGGTGTGGTATATCGATCGTATCATCATATCAACAAGGTAGCTTAATTATTTGCACTGATAATTTGGAAAAGAAAATGTATATGCATGCTTTTTTTGCGATGAAAGAAGAATTATATTATATAATAGCTGGGTACATCAACACATTGCAATTTCTCTGGAATACACAAAATATATAGAAATTCATCTAAATTGTACCTACGCTGTGAATAGCTCCAGATCTCAAAACCAAACCTGTTTGACGCTTTGTATGGATGACTGTACAGGCAAATACTCGGTAGCTATCATTTTCGGCCAGACAGTAGATGCCCAACGGGCGGCCAACATTCCTGCAGGTAGAGTTAAGAAACTTCTTCTTCTTCCTCGTGTCTTCTTTTTTCTTCTTTCTGCCACCGAAGAACGAGGAAGACTGATCTAAAAATTATTCTCCCTAGTCCTTCATCGTGGCGGATCTAACCACAACAAAACAAAGAAGGGACCGGAGAAAATTATTCCATGGCGGCGGCATCATCTCCACCTTCATGCCGCCGTTTGGAAACACAAGTCTCAATGTCGTCATGTCGATGAAGATGCTGATGCCGTAGATGCCCCCTTCATCTTCAACATATCCACCATAGAGAAAACGATTCCACCCCACACCCCGCCGTTGCCGGAGAAGAGCAGCAGGAAGAGATAAATCTCCAGTACCAAAAAAACTTGGCATGGAGAAATCCTAACCTAAAGACTCGATCTAATAGGAAAAACTTACTAGAAAATAATGGATCGCCACTCCCTCCGACCTCCAGCAATATGCCGGAGGAGCAGGACCAGCGGTGGAGACACCGAACGGCGGTGGCGATGGCGGTGGCGGCGGCGGGAGTCACAGGCCGCCAGACCCGCGGCGTTGCATGCATGCATGAATCATAGCACGCACATGCAGCTAGCTACTCTACGTGTAGTACACATCGTATTAATCCTCTTTCTCCTTTCCAAGCTATATATATGCACACACTAATTCATAATACATGCATTATCTTAGTATTTGCTTCAATCAACAACTTTAGGAAAAATAATAAGGACTGATAGATGGCTACCTGTCCCTCACTAGTTAGTTATTAGTTTGATTGTCAACATGCTTGTCTAATTTTTTAGTGACCCATAGTTTATAAAGATATGCATGCATGTCATTGATTTTCTAGCTTCTAGCTTTCTAACCCTACCAAATATAATTGGGTCATTTATGAATTTGTTTTAATTAGGAGTTTGCTAAATTCCAGGTGTCTAGAATTTAGTTTTCTTTCATTGAATGATAATTGTATACATTTTATATTAAAATTGCAGATTTGCAGTTTTCAATTTCAAGAATAAAAAACCCATTAGACAAAAACCCAAACCTGATAAATTCTTTTTTTGTGTGTGTGTGTGTTGGCACAAATACAATTAAAAATTTAAATTTACAATATTTTCTATAGTCAGATAAGGACAAAAATTTAATACGTTATGACACAAAGATAAATAACAAATCATAAAAATAACAATTTCCTTGTACTAGTTGGTCGTAAAAAGATTGTTGTCTGAAATCGTCTTAAAATTCAGATACCTAGAATACAGGCGAAGTGTTTGTTTTAGTTATTTTTCCTTGCAGGCATGAAAATGGTCTAAAAACAAAAGCACATAAATTATTCAGTCAAAACAAAAGCTAGAGGCTGATGCTTTGAAAAGGCCATTGCCTTGCTGATCCGGCACGTACTCTCCCTCCCTCCCTCCCCTCCAGCCAGCATTATTAGGCTCTCCACCTGAGGGCCGGGCCGCCGGCCGGTCAACGCCGGCCATGCATGCATGCTTAACTAATTGTCTTCTTGCCATGCTACCATTCATGAGCTAGTAAGAGTAGTAAGCAAAACTAGTATATGTTATACTCCCTCCATTTTAAATTACCGTATGTAATTCTAAGTTTTTTTAGTTTGACCAAATTTATAGAAAAAATTATAAAGATTTATAATATCAAATAGGTATACTATAAAAAATAGAAATTTAATGATACTTAATTGGTATCATAAATATTATTTTTATTATATAAATTTGATCAAACTTGAGATTTTAACTCTCAAAAAAAAGTTAGAATAACTTATAATTTAGGAAGGAGAAAGTACATTACATCATAATCTTCGTATCATCCCAGGTAGATCTTATTTAGTGTGGTGTAGTATATCGTATCATCATATCAACCAGGTAGCTTAATTAGCACTGATAATTTGGAAAAGAAAACGCAGGCATGCATGAATCATAGCACGCACATGCAGCTAGCTACTCTACGTATAGTACACATCATATTGATCCTCTTTCTCCTTTCCAAAAGCTATATATATGCAGACACACTAATTCATAATACATGCATTATCTTAGTATTTGCTTCAATCAATTTTAGGAAAAAAAAATGAGTCTAATAGATGACTAACTTGTGACACTAATTAGTTATTAGTTTGATGGTCAACTTGTTTGTTTCATTTTCTAGTGATGCATAGTTTAAAAAGACAAGCATGCATGTCATTGATTTTCTTTTCTTCTAACCTTCTAACCCGGCCTGCCCATTATAATTGGGTCATTTATGCATTTGTTTTAGGGATTTGCTAAATTTCAAGTGTCTGAAATTTAGTTTTCTTTCAGTAGATAATAATTGTATATATTTTTATATCAAAATTGTAATGTTAGTTCATTACAATTTTTGTACCTAATTAGACAAAAACCCAAATTAGATAAAATCTTTTTTTTTGTGTGTGTTTGTTGGCACAAATACAATTAAATTAAAATTAAAAATTATAATTATTTCTTAGTCAGACAAGGACAAAATTTTGATATTCGATACGTTATTATAACACAAAGACACATAACAAATCACAAAAATAACAATTACTTATACTAGTCGGTGGTAAAATAGTGTTGGTTGAAATCATCTTAAAATTCAGGCATCTAAAATATGAGAAAAGTGTTTGTTTTATTTTTTTCTTGCATGCATGAAAATAGTCTAAAAACAAAAGCACATAAATTATTCAGTCAAAACAAAAGCTACAAGAGGCTTGTGCTTTGTTCATCTGCAACTGCAAGGAAAAGAAAAGGCCATTGCCGTTGCTGATCCGGCACGTACTCTCCCTAGCTCCCTTGATTATAGCCTGCACCTGAGGGAGGAGGGCCGGCTGGCGGTCAACGCTGGCCATGCATGCATGCTTAACTAATTGGCTACTTGCCATGCTACCATGCATGAGCTAGTAAGATCGAGGAGTATGAGACACCTTCCTTGCCTCTTCAATCCATCGATCCGATCCATCACCTGCACCGACACCAAGAAGAACTCCAAGCGGCCCGGGTGCTCCGGCTCCGCCACCTGCCCCGCCCGATGCCCCGAGAAGTGCGTCGTCCTCTGCCGAATCTGCAAGACCCTCTGCTGTAAGCAATTAATGGCTTCTTCTTCCTCTTCTTCCTTCGATCGATCGACCAACCCCCAATTAATTATTCCTTCGATCGACTAAACTGTATCTAGTGTAGTGTGCGACTTCTACGCCGGCGTGTCATGCGGCGACCCGCGCTTCACGGGCGCCGACGGCAACAACTTCTACTTCCACGGCAAGAAGGACCAGGACTTCTGCATCGTCTCCGACGCCGGCCTCCACATCAACGCCCACTTCGTCGGCAAGCGCAACCCGGCCATGAGCCGCGACTTCACCTGGATCCAGGCGCTCGGCGTCCGCTTCGGCCACCACAGCCTCTACCTCGGCGCCGCCAGGGACGGCCAAGTGGGACGCCGCCGCCGACCACCTCGCGCTCGCCTTCGACGACGAGGACGTCGACGTCGCCGCCCTGCTGCCGCCAGGCTTCGTCGGCGCCAGGTGGTCCCCGTCCACGGCCCCGGCCCTGTCCGTCACCCGCACCGCCGAGGTCAACACCGTCGTCGTCGAGCTCAGGGGGCGTCTTCCGCATCGTCGCCAACGTCGTGCCCATCACCGCCGAGGACTCCCGGATCCACAACTACGGCGTCACCGACGACGACAGCCTCGCGCACCTCGACCTGGGGTTCAAGTTCTACGACCTCACCGACGACGTCCACGGCGTGCTCGGCCAGACCTACCGCACGGACTACGTCAACAGGCTCAACGTCACCTCCAACATGCCCGTCATGGGAGGCGCCGACACCTTCCGCTCGTCGGGACTCTTCGACGCCGACTGCGCGGTGGCCAGATTCGGACGCAACAACGCCGCTTCCTTGGCCGCCGGCGCCGGCATCGCCATGGTCACTGATGACGCCTAATTTAAGATCGAGATCGAACGAAGATGCATGCATGACGACGTACACCAAAACTAAATCACCGTTATTGTACGAATTAATATAATGTATCTGTAACTGATGTCCCGACCTAAGTATTGTGTTGTATTGGTTACTACTGTATTCGTTGAAACCAACTACTGTAATAATATGATAATAATTCAGGAGCATCCAAAGTAAAGAATTTAATAAGTTATAAGCCTGCTGAGGACAATCGTCTTTGAACCCACACGTGCTATAGGTCCTCAAACTCGCCAAACCGGCTACACAAGGTCTAAATTACTGTTGTTTGCAATAAACTGCCTGTGTGATCACCCTGCATTATGTGGCCTCACATGTCTCGCATCTCCTTCTCTACTCCCTCCTATACGGATCCATATGTCGTCCCTATCTCTCGTCTCCTTGTCACTTCCTTCTATGTCCGACCATTCATGTAGTGCTCCTACCCTTTAATTTCATGGCGCCTGGACAATATTGTACAACAAGGTCCTACCAAAATTGAGGATGAAGATCCCACCAACTCGCCCATGGCTTGTCATCATCAGGCCTTGACCGTGGCCAAGCTCGGCAAGCATGTGGAGGACAGGAGGGAGCGTGCGAGGCCAGCTGCCGCCACTTGTTCATGGTCGTAGTGTTGCCTTTTTTTGTTTAGAGGTGCTTTTGATGTTGTTTATGGGTTATTGTCGGTGCTAGTTCTTATGCTACTAAGTAGTTTTGGATCCGAGGGAGTAGTGGGGAAGGAGATGAGAGAGAAGGATGACATATAGGCCCCACATGTCAGGTGCACATGAGAAACCACACAAATAGCATATCACAAACAATGGTGTGATTTGGACCTTGTCTGACCCAATTATCACGTTTAGGAACCTAGATAATCAATTTTGGAAGTTAGAAACCTAGATTACATTGTTGTTCAAGTTTAATTGTCTTATGTAGCTTCTGTAGCAAGTTTGGGGACATGGATATATGCAATTTTAGAAGCTTGGGGACCTGGAGCCTTCTTATACCTAGGTGTGGGGCTACCTTGGTTAAGCATGTATGTTTGGGTGTGGCATGCTCTGGTATGTTGTATAATAACATGTTGAACCAGAAGCTAGACCTCCGTAATGTAACATGTAAACTTCATTTGCATGAATAACATGTATGGTAAAGCTTAATACTTTTTTATGTTGAAGACTTGGTTGTGACTATCTATGATATTCTGCCTATGTTTTTATCTATATTCATAGTGGGATACTAGATACATAGATGGTGTGCTCCAGGGTTCAGGGACGACCAAGTAACTAGGCTAAACCAAACTGTTAACCAGTTGACTAGCTTGTAACCTCTTTAAGCTGAGCCAGTCAACTGTTTGATAGCTCAATTTAACCTGGTTAATTTAGTCTCTCCTTGCATCATTTTCTTCAGCAATTCATGTTTTTGTTACTATGTGTCGGTGCTAGAACTGGCGGTCCTAGCACCAACGAGTGAATTTGTGGTGCGTGTTCCCAACCCCGGATGGTGTACAAGATGAACACAAGGATTTATACTGGTTCGGGCAAGAGAAGGCCCTACGTCCAGTGGGGAGGAGGAGTTCTTGTATTATCTTGCACCGAAGTGCTCGTAGGTAGGGTGTACAAGCAGTGAGAGAGGGACGGGGTCCCTAGTCTCGTGATGATTGAGGAGGGTGCCAATATCGGGCTCGAGTGTGTGAACTTATCATCTAAGGGCCCCTACCTTCCCCTTTTATAGCCACAAGGGGAAGACGGAACCTTACAGGAGGTGGTCATTCTCGTGGCTGGGCTGCGGGCTTCCGTCCTCCCCCATCCGAGGCTCCGGAGTGGGTAGACTGCCCTGGCACGTGACGAGGCAGTGCTGCGTCGCCTCCTTGTCACTGTTGTCCAGAATGGCGGATGTCCCTGTTGGAGTTGGTGGAGTGCGATGAAGGGGGCGCCAGAGCCCTATAGCTTTGACCCGCCTGGAGTCCAAGGCTCGGGAGGCCTCGGAGCTTGTCGCCGTACGGAGAGTGGTTGGAACAGCTTTGCCGGTCGCCGGCACGACAGGTCGCCCATCCCGGCTCGAGCTCACGGGGTGGACTATTGGTTGATTGGAGGGGGCGTCGGTCCACTCCCGCACGGGGGGTGACGCTGGCTGCCGTGGCCTTGGCGTGGTGGATGGCGCCCCGGGGTTCCGGCGATGGGACCTGGCGGAGGGGTTAGGCAGCACAGTGCCCTACTGTGGCGGGCGTGGCCTCCATCGCGTGGAGACCGCGTAAGCATGATTACCGGCGTGGGCCGTGGCGGGCGATGCCCATCCCCGGGTCGAACATGGAGTGCCCCGACACGGGTGGTGGTGGATATGCGTCAAATCGGTGGTACGGTCTTTGACTCAGGTGGCGCGTCCCGTCCGAGGCCTGGTTGCCAGGGGCTCGGGCGGGGACGGAAGCGGCGGCTCGTCGAGGCCCTGCTGGGGGGCTCGGGCGGGGACGGAGAGTGGAGGCTCGTCCGAGGCCCCTGGCGGGGGCTCGGGCGAGGCGGAGAATCGGCGCTCGTCGAGCCCTCAGTGGGGTAGGCTCGGACGGGTCGTGGGCCGTGCGCCCGCTCCGGCACTGTGGCTTAGATAGTGGAAATGGGAGGCCTGCTGGGCCGAAGTTTTGCGTTTGTTGGGCTTTCCTTAAGGGGCCCTTATTTTGGTCCCCGACAGTAGCCCCCGAGCCTCTGAAGGAGTGGAAGCACTCGTTCAGAGGCTGAGGTCGTGCTTTCTTGGTTGCCACCGATACTTTCCGCAGGGTGCGCGCGAGCGCACCCGGCGGGTGTAGCCCCCGAGGCTTCGGAGGAGTTTGGGGGACTCCTTCGAAGGCTTGCATTTAGCTCGCACGACGTGGCTTTGAGGCTTGTCCCGAGAGTCGTGCTCTCCGGTGGGGGCGCGCGAGCGCACCCGCCGGGTGTAGCCCCCGAGGCCTTGGGCGAGTGAGGGCACTCGTCCGAGGGCTAGTGCGTTTTTTTGGTGGACAGACAGTCCGTGCTGCCGAGCCCCCGGGCCCGTCGGCTCGTCCAGGGGTTTGGCTGGGTTTTTAGGGCGTTTTCCCAAATTGGTTCGCTCGTTGGGGAAGCCCCCGAGCCCTCGTAGCGACGAGGGGAACCCAATTGGGACTCAGCCGCCAGTTTCTTACGCACCTCAGCTTCCCTTCCGCAGGGAGGAGGGTGGACTTCGTCGTGCTATCGTCGACGAGTGTCGAACACGACTAGATCCGGTGAGCTGTTAGCGGGAGAATCCAAGTGAACCGCCTGTGCCCCATTCGCTAGGGGTTGGCTGGGCCCGGAGGCGCGGTTCATAAGAGCCACGCACGGTACGCTGAGGTGGGGCTCGGGTCCCGTCCCGCCGGGTCCCGAGGGCTCGGTGCTCTCCCACGCGGGATCCCCTACTCTGGCTGCCATGCCGGCCTCGGATCTTTGCAGGGACGGCCTAAGGCTCGCGGGGGCCAGGCTGTGTATGAGGCCGTCCGAGCTGCCCTTGACTCTGTCGCCTGGGGTGGCTGTCGAACCCTTAGATGGGCGACTGCAAACCCCCACAGGCCTTAGGTGGGTTGTCGCCTGGCTCCTTCGTGGAGAAGGAACCCCTGTTTTGCCTTAACATGGGGCGTGGGCGCGTCTTTTCAGGCGGCCGGCGGGATGCGGAGGCGCCCAGGCGCGGCGGTGGTGGGGCCCCACTTTTCTCCGTCATGGCGGCGCTTGCCGTCTTGCGCGCCCAAGGGTCCCACGGAGGATGTGATGTGCAGCGCTGCGTCTTCCGCTGTGGGCCACGCCCCGTGGCGGTGGTGGGGCCCCGTGCTCCGTGGCCCGGATCTTTGTGAGGGATGCGCCGTGCAACGTGTGTGTGGCGCGCTGAAGTCCGTGTGGGCTGCGGCCGCCATGCGCGGCGCCTCGGGCCGCGCGGTGTGTAATCAGTGGGCGCATCGTGGGCGATACGCACTTAATGCAAAGAAGGGGAGCGCGTCGGGTATAAATACCTGTGCGGCGGCCGTATTGGCCTTTCCTTTGTATCTATTGCCTTGCTCCTTGCCTCTGCCTTCCCCCCGCCGGAGAAATCTCTTGAGCTCTCCGGAGAGGGGAAAGGAAGAGAGACTTCCGATGCCGCCCTCCTCGCTCGATCCCGCCCTCGCGATGGCACCCAAGGCCGATGTTGTTGGCGTGGCGGATCGGGAGTCCTGCTTTCCGTGACGGAGGCGGAGCTGGTGGCGTTGGTGGAGAAGGGGCCTGGCGCTTGGAGCGACTTCCGGCGGCGGAGTGGATCGTGCCGTCGCCGGATGATCAAGTATCGCGCCCTCCGCGGGGGGTGCGTCGTGAGCTTCACGTCGTTCCATGAGCGCGGGCTCGGGATGCCGGTGGGGCGTTTCCTGCGGGTGCTCCTGGAGCACTACGGCTTGGAGCTCCACAACCTCGCCCCCAACTGCATCTCCCACGCGGCCGTCTTCGTGGCGCTGTGTGAGGGCTACCTCGGCGTCGACGCCCACTGGGACCTGTGGCTCTACTTCTTCGAGGCTACCTTGTTCCTGAAATCTCCGCCCGGGGCGGAGAAAGAGAAGGGGAAGGAGCAGGAGAAAGAGAAGGGGAAGAGGTTGGCCGTCCGGGCCGGTAGCTGCACGTTGCAGCTGCGATCCAGCACCGGCAGGACTATATCCCGGCGAGGCTCGCCAGCTCGAACCGCGGTTGGCACAGCAAGTGGTTCTACCTTCGCAACGACGGTGGCCACCTGCCCGCCTACACCGGGAAGGTGTTCGACTCCGAGCCGCCGTCGTGGCGGAAGGAGCTGATCCCTGAGAGGGTGACCCCGCTGAGGAAGGTGTTTACCGCCCTGGCGTGCCTGACCAAGGAGGGTGCGGATGCCTCGGCGGTGATCGCCGGCTTCCACAAGCGGCGCGTACTGCCGCTCATGCATCGGGCGGTCTGTATTTGTATGACATGCGGCCTGGCAACCCACGGGGAGGGGACCGGATGGCGGCCGAGGACCTAGGGTTCGTCGAGGTCCTTGACCGGACGGAAGCGGGCGGCATCGGTGGAGCATTCGCAGTTGCTCCGGATCTCGATGCGGCCGGACAAGGACTAATCAGTGCAGTAAGACCCGTTCCTCCGCTCCGTCGTGCGTTCCGTTCTTCCTCTTCTTCTTCCCCACGCTGATCCCGGTCGTCGCGCTTGCAGGGGCTCGTGGAGAGGCTAAGGCAGTCGAAGCCCCCGATCGCCGCGGAGAAGGCGGCCAATCGCGAGCGTGCGGAGGCGGAGAGAAGCGTAAGAAGGAGAGTGCGCGCGCGCAACGCCCGCAGCGTAAGGAGAGGGACGACTGCCTCGCCGCGGTGGCGCCAGGAGCAGGAGGGTCTCCTCTAGCGGGACGCCGCCGACACCACCGAGCACGACGACGACGACGGCGATGGTGAGGAGGAGTGGACGAGGACGAGCTGAGCCGCTGTTCGGGTTGGATCCCCCCGAGGTGACGCCGCGCGCCCGGGCGGGCGGTAGTTCGTCGCCGGGCGCCGTCCGGAAGGGGCTGCCGGAGAGGCTCGCCCCCGGGCGTTGCCGGACTTGGGGCCGCGCGATGCCCCCAGCGCTGGGACGCCCCCCGAGAGGAGGCGTGACGCCACGGGGAAGGAGGTCGCCGCCTTCCCCGCAGGAGGCTCGGCCTACAGCCGCCCGCGCCGCAGGCAGGTCGGAGGCCCGCAGAGGACGCCCTCGCCGGCGAAAGCAGTCGCCCTGGCGCCGGGCATTCCCGCCGCGCCAAGGGTCCTATCTGAGCTAGGATTAAAGTGCGCGGGTAAGTGGTGTCCACACCTTGCCGTCGGTCTCGACGTTCGCTCTTTTTCCGCCCACTAACTTCCGTCTTGTCCCCATCCGCGGCTTGAAGCGCACGGCCGCGGTGGGCGCGGCCCCCTCGCCCTCGGAAACAGCTAAGGCGGGGGTCGGGAGCGCGGATCTCGGTTCCGCCGCCGAGCCGGCGGCCGGGACCGAGGAGAGGGAGAAGGTCGTAGAGGAGCCGCCCGTCCATGGAGCGGTCCCTCGTCGGCGAAGCAGAGGCGCAGGCGTCTGTCGGGGAGACAGGGGGCACGCCCGTGGCGCCCCTGGTCGAGGGGCCGGCTCCGTCGGGTACCGTCGGGAAGGCGGAGGCCCCGGCGAGGAGGACGACGTGGTGATCTGGCCGTGTCGGCCCGGGTAGACTCCTCGGTGTCAGCCCGAGGCAGCGTGTGGAGGAGCCCGTGGTGGCTGCTACCGCCGACGCGGCTATGACCGAGGCGGAGCCAGCCTCGGCCCTTCAAAAAGCCGTGGCCACGGAGGCGGGTGCCACCGCAGCTGCAGGGAGGAGGAGGAGGCGCAGGCGACCGAGGCGCCCACCGTGGGTGCCACGGCCTCGGGCTGGAGCGTCCCGGGTGAGCAACCCGCGGGGAGCCCACCTTGCCCGGAGAGCCGGCCGCCCTGAGGGCCTGGGGAGGAGAGGCGAGGGGGCCTTTGCGCCGATGACGCCAAGGAGGGGAGGATCAGGTGAGCGTGGCGACTGCGTCGACCGCTACGAGAAGGCCGCTCGGACCATTGTGTCGGGGTTGTGCCAGAGCTCCCCCCCTTGCTTCGGGTGAGTGAGCTTTCAGCCCTCCTTCCCTGGGGAGCGTCTTCCCAGCGACCGACCGGCTGGAGAGCGTGTGTTGCAGGATTTGGCGCAAACGTCGAGCGGGGAAGTCGGAGGTTCTCCCATGCGTCGGCCAGCCTTCACGACCGGTACCTTCAGCGAAGGGCCCTGGTCACCCACCGACGACGGCCGTGTCGGGAGAAGGACGCCGAGCTCGAGAAGCTCCGCCTTCTCGTCTCCCAGCTGCAGGCCGAGGCCGCGACGGCACGCGAGGACGCCACCCTCGCCGAGGGACGCCATGGCGGGCCACGCCGAGAGCATCGACCAGCTCCGGACGGAGAGAAGGAGGCGATGGTCGCCGAGGCCTCAAGGCTCGGCGGACTCCATCAAATCCCTGTCCGACAATTTGGAGGCCTCGGAGGCCGAGCGCGTCGCCCTGGGCGAGGAGTACTCAAGCTGAAGGAGGCAGCCTTGAGGGGATCGGTGAGAACGAGACCCCTCTGCGGGCCTGCCGGAGGTAAGAGCTGCGACTGGCCTTCATGCCTGTGTTACACCGCCCGAGAGCCTAACTCTCGGGTTCTTGCAGACCTGCAGGGCAGGGTGACTGAGCTGGAGGAGAGCCTCTCCGTGTCGCAAGCCGCCTATAACTCGGCGCAGGGCGAGCTTGAGACCTTGACGCGGGAGGCCACGGCCGTCGCACCGCGGTGGAGGCCGAGGAAGCCGGCAGCAAGAACTTGGTGTCGTGGTGGCGACGGTGCCCAGCCGGGTGGAGGCGCGTCGGCGCTGGAGGCCCTCCCGAGTCGGCGTGTCACACACGCCCTTGGCCGACCATGTCCCACTACCGGCTCGACCTTCCTCGGATCGCCGAGGGGCTCGTCGTGGCCGAAGAGGAGATGGGGCACGAGACCGATGTGCTGGCCCAACTCGTCAAGGAGGCCGAGAAGAGCGGGGCTCCCGCCGCCTTTGGTGGCTACTTTTGCGCCCGCCGCCGTCGTCTCCACTCCTCCGGAGGAAGCTAGTGACACCGAGGCTGCGGTCACTGAGGTCGTGTCCGCCGAGGTCGTCGCGGATCTTTGGTCCGGAGGCCCCGAGGCCGTGGATGTCGCCACCCAAGACGTTGGTGGCCCGGATGCCCCCAAGTAGATCCCGCAGGTTTGGGCCCAAGTGCTCATGTAAATAAAGGTTTATGTTGATTTTGTGTTTATGAGACACTTTGTGAATCGGCCCGTTGAGGCTTTATGCTTTTTTGTACTAGCTTTTCGTTATCTCTCGCCTTCCCTTCCGTTTGTATTCGCTACTTGGTCTTGCGAGGATGCTTTGCAGCCGGGGGGTCGCTCTTTTAACCGAAGGGAGGGACGGCGCGAGTAGATGCCTCGGCCCTGTTGCCCTTCCATAGTCGGCGACCTCCTCGCGGCACTTGGAGTCATTCTTTTGGCTGAGGGTGGCGAGTGGAGGCACCGTGGCGCTCGGGCGTAGGTGACCTCGCGGCTCGACCGCCCTTGGCCTCGGGATGACCTTGGTCGTGCCTTTTCCTAAGTATCGAAACCTTCGGGAACGTAGAGTCTACGAAAGATAGCCGGGGGAAAACGAAAAAGATTTCGAAAAAGATTTTTTTGAGGGGGTGCTTTCCGGGGGGGTTCCCCCTTTCTAGCCCCGAGGGAGGCTTGGTTTTGGTGAGCCAAAAGCAAGTCTCGCTGAGTCCCTACCGGGGACAGAATCTTTGTGACTTGGAAAAACGTCCAAGGACTTAGTTTTATTTAGCCAATGGTACAAAGCGTATGTACAATGCTTGGAATTTCTAGGGGTAAAAGCGACGTAGCTGTTGGATGTTCCAAGCGTTGTTGAGGATCTCGCCGGCCTCGTTGGCGAGCTTGTATGTGCCCGGCTTGAGGACTTGGCGACGATGAAGGGCCCCTCCTGTGGCGGCGTGAGCTTGTGGCGTCCTTTGTTGTCTTGGCGGAGACGGAGCACCAGATCACCTTCCCTGAGGTCTCGGGTCCGGACTCGTCGGTCGTGGTAGCGTCGAAGGGACTGCTGGTATCTTGCCGAGTGTAGGAGGGCAGCGTCCCTGGCTTCCTCAAGCATGTCCAGCGAGTCCTCCCGAGCCACTTGGTTGCGGGCCTCGTCGTAGGCTTTTAGCCTCGGGGATCCAAATTCCAAGTCGGTAGGCAAGATGGCTTCAGCGCCGTACACCAGGAAGAAGGGCGTGAAAGCCGTCGCTCTGCTGGTCATCGTCCTGAGGCTCCAGAGGACCGAGGGGAGTTCCTCGAGCCACCTTTTGCCAAACTTGTTGAGCTTGTTGAAGATCCGAGGCTTGAGCCCTTGCGGTATCATCCCGTTGGCCCGCTCTACCTACCCGTTCGTGCGGGAGTGCGCGATCGAGGACCGACGACGCCGTATCCGGTGCTTATCGCAGAAGTTTGGAATTTCGCCCCCGTGAACCGGGTGTCGTGGTCGGTGATGATAGAGTTCGGGACTCCAAAGCGGTGGATGATGTCGGTGAAGAAAAGCACCGCCTGCTCGGACCGAATGTTGGTGACGGGGCGCCTCGATCCATTTGGAGAACTTGTCGATGGCGGCGAAGCGGATGAGTGAAGCCCCCGGGCGCCTTCTTGAGGGGTCCTACCAGATCCAAGCCCCACACGGCGAAAGGCCACGTGATCGGGATGGTGCAGGCGCTGGCCGGCAGTGCGTCGGCGAGCGTAATGCGACATCCTTCGCAGTGCGTACTACCTCGATGGCGTCGGCGACCGCGGTCCCCAGTAGAACCCCTGTCGGAAAGCGCCGCCAACGAGGGAGCGGGGGGGCGGCGTGGTGGCCGCAGACACTGCGTGGATCTTGTGGGCTAGGGGCGAGGCCCTCCTCGACCATGATGCATCATTGCGGGACCCCGAGGGGCCCGTTTGTAGAGCTCGTCCCCGATGGCGACGAAGGATTTCGCTCTTCTTGCGGTGCGCTGGCTTGGTTGAAGTCCTCGGGGAGGACTCCCCGGATGATCCGGTCGAGGTATGGCTTTCTCGGTCCGGTTTGGGGTCGGCCTCTGGATCCCCCGTCGATCTCCATGACCTCGGCATTTGATGCCGAGGGTGCCTCGAAAGTTGAGGGGCCTTGGATGCCGAGGGGGCCTTGGGACGGGCCTCCAGCCCCCGAGGGGGGGTCGGAACGATCCTACGAGGCCTCCCCTTGCCCCGATCGTGACGGAAGGAGCTGCGAGGTCTTTGGTGAAGATGTCGGGGAACCGGGGGGCTCTTCCGGGGCGATCTTGGCGAAGTTCGTCGGCGGCTTCGTTGTGCCTCCGGGCGACATGGTTGAGCTCGAGACCGTCGAACTTGTCCTCAGGCGCGCACCGCCTTGCAGTACGCATCCATCTTGGGGTCGTGACAGCTTGAGTCCTTCATGACTTGGTCGATGACGAGCTGCGAGTCCCCTCGGACGTCGAGGCGCTTGACGCCAAGTTCGACGGCGATCTTTAACCTGTTGAGCAGGCCTTCGTACTCTGCCATATTGTTCGAAGCTGGGAAGTGAAGGCGGATCAGTACCGCATGTGCACCCCGAGGGGAGAGACGAAGAGGAGGCCGGCGCCGGCTCCGGTCTTCATTAGGGACCCGTCGAAGTACATCGCCCAAAGCATTCCTTTGGAGCTGGAGCGGGCGGTAGGCCGGGTGTCCAAATCCACTCCGCGAGGAAGTCGGCCAAGACTTGAGATTTGATGGCCTTCCTCGGGCGTAGGGAGAGAGTCTCACCCATGAGCTCGACGGACCACTTGGCAACCCGCCCCGAGACCTCCCGATTGCGGAGGATCTCTCCCAACGGGAAGGAGGAGACCACCGATCACGGGGTGGGCGTCGAAGTAGTGCCGGAGCTTGCGCCGAGTCGGGACCACCGCGTAGAGCGGCTTACGGATGCGGGTAGCGGATCTTGGTCTCGGACAAGCACTTATTTGATGAAGTAGGCGGCCTTTGGACCGGCGGGGGTGTGGCCCTCCTCCTGCCTCTCGACGACGATGGCCACGCTGACCACCTAGGTGGTTGCGGCGACGTACAAGAGGAGGGGTTCACCCCCGGCGGGCGGGACGAGGATCGGGGCACTGGTGAGGGCAGCCTTGAGCTTGTTGAGGGCCTCCTGGGCCTCGGTGGTCCGGGAGAAGCGCTCGGACTTTCTCGGGAGGCGTCTGAGGGCGAGGCCCTTCTCGCTGAGTCGTGAGATGAAGCGGCGAGGGCCGCCAGACATGCCCCCATGACTCGTATGCGCCCTTCAGGTCCTTGATCGCCCCCCATGCTCGTCACCGCGGTCACCTTTTTTCGGGTTGGGCTCGATGCCGCGTTTGGAGACGATGAACCCGAGGAGCATGCCTCGGGGAACCCCGAAGACGCACTTCTCGGGGTTGAGCTTGACGCTTTTGGCCTTAAGACACTGGAAAGCGACCTTGAGGTCAGAGATGAGGTCGTCAGCCTTCTTAGTCTTGACCACGATGTCGTCGACGTAGGCCTCTACGGTTTCGCCGATGTGGTCGCCGAAAACACCCAGCATGCACCGTTGGTACGTGACTCCTGCGTTCCTAAGCCCAAAGGGCATCGTCACGTAACAGTACATGCCGAACGGGGTGATGAAGGACGTCGCGAGCTGGTCGGACTCCTTCATCTTTATTTGGTGGTAGCCGGAATAAGCATCAAGGAAGGATAAGAGCTCGCACCCCGAGGTGGAGTCGACTATCTGATCGATACGTGGTAAGGGAAAAGGGACTTTCGGACATGCTTTATTTAAGCTAGTATAGTCTACACACATCCTCTATTTCCCACTCTTCTTCCTAACGATGCGAGGATTAGATAACCACTCGGGGTGGAACACCTCCTTGAGGAATCCGGCCGCCAAAAGCTTGTTCACCTCCTCGCCGATGGCCTGCGCTTCTCCTCGTCGAATCGGGCGCGATCATTTGCTTCACCGGTGCGGACCCGGCCGGATATCAAGGGAGTGCTCGGCGACATCCCTCGGAATGCCCGGCATGTCCGAGGGACTCCACGCAAAGATGTCGATGTTCGCGCGGAGAAAGTCGACGAGCACGGCTTCCTATTTAGGGTCGAGGGAGTCACAGATCTTCACCGTCTTGCCGGACGAGGTGGAGGGGTCGGCGGGACCTCCCTTACCCCATCGGACGGCTCGAAGGTGCCGGCGTGGCGCTTTGGAGTCGAGAGCCTCGGAGACGGCCATGGCCTCGGCATGCTCGATGGCCTCCACGTCGCAGCTTGAACGCATGCTCGTAGGGAGGAGCCAACGGTGATGACGCCGTTGGGGGCTCGGCATCTTGAGGAGGAGGTACGTATAGTTCGGGACCGCCATGAATTTCGCGTACGCGGGACGTCCGAGTATGCCGTGGTAGGTTCCTCGGAAGTCAACCACGTCGAAGGTAATGACCTCCTTGCGGTAGTTTGATGGTGTCCCGAAGACGACGGGGAGGTCAATCTGCCCGAGGGGCCAGGCTCGCTTGCCTGGCACAATGCCCTGAAAGGGAGAGATGGAGGGTCGGAGGTGCGGGCGCTCCACCCCCAACAGGCTGAGGGTGTCGGAGTAGAGGATGTTGAGGGCGCGCCGCCATCCATCAGCACCTTAGTGAGCCGAACGTTGCCGACGGCGGGATCCACCACGAGTGGGTATCTCCGGGGGGTTTGGTGCGTAGAGCGGGTGGTCGTCGGGGCCATAGGTGATGGCCTCGGCCGACCACGGTAGGTACCGGCGGCGTGGTGGGCGCACCGAGAATACCTCTCTCGGCTCGCTTGATCTGTCGTGGTGAAAGGTTCGCGGGGAGGCCCCCGATGATCATGAAGACATCGTGGATCTTCGGGAACCCATCATCCTTGTCATCCTCCTCCTTCTCCTTCTTCTTCTTGTCCTCGGGCGGGGGCAGCTTTTGGTAGAATCGGCAGGCCAAGTCACACTCCTCCATGGTGTGCTTGACGGGGAACTTGTGGAAGGGGCAAGGTTTCTTGAGCATGTTGTCGAACGCCCCGGGCCCCGGGGGGCCTCGGGGTGCCTTGCGGTCGGCCGCAGCGACGAGATCATCCTCGGAGTCTTCCTCCTTTTGCCTTGCTTCCCCCTCCGCTTGCCCCTCTTGTTCTTCTTTTTTGGTTGGGTCGCTACACTACACTGGCTTCTTCATTCTTCTGCTTGTCCTTGTCATTGGCGCCGCGAAAGATGGCCCCCACTGCCTCCTCACCGGAGGCGAAATTTGTGGCCACCTCAAACAGCTCGTTGGCGGTGGAGGGCATCTTCCGTCCCAGTTCGTGGACCAGCTCCTTGCAGGTTGTCCCATCGAGGAATGCGCTGATGATGGCGGTGTCGGCCACGTTGGGCAGCTCGGTGCACTTCTTGGAGAAGCGGTGGATGAAGTCGCGAAGTGACTCGTCGGGCTTCTAGCGGCAGCTACGGAGATCAGGGAGTTCAGGGCGCACATATGCCCAGGAAATTTCCCACGAACACTTTGACTAGGTCGGTCCGGTCAAAAGATCGTGCGGCGGGGAAAGGTGCTCGGCCAGGCCCGAGCGGCGTCGCCCAGTGAAGGGGAGGGTTGCGGATGATGAGTCTATCGTCGTCCGCCCGCCTTGGCGGCGAGGCGGTAATCGTTGAGCCAAACCACGGGGTTCGTCTCACCCGAGTACTTGGTGAGGTTGGCGGGTTTGGCGGAACCGAAAGGGGAACCGCGGTGCTTGCGGATTTTTTTTTTGGCCGAAGGCACGGGGCCCGAGGGGTCCCGCGTCGTCATGTGATCCTCGGCGGTCGCGTTCGCCCCGCGCTCGCCTCCCTCACGATGTTGCGTGCATCGCCGCCGAGGTCGCCGGTGTTGTCCCGATGCGCCGCGAGCCGGCCTTCGCGAGGGATCTCGGGTGGGCGAGGCCTCGCTCCTCCCGGGGAATGCCCGCGGGTTCCTCGTCCTTGCGAGCGCGGAAGGCGCGCGAGGACGAGCCTCTCGGCCTGTTGGGCTGCGGCGGTCTCGATGAGGTCTAATGTGCTTCGTTGCGGGCCGGCGCCCCTCCGGGTGGAGGGCTCCGGCATTGATCGGAGTAGAAGGGCCGCACGCGCGATGTTTTGGCTTGCACGCAGGGAAGATGGGGGATGATGCCCCCCCTCGTCATTGACGATCCTCTCGCGGACGCCGCGGGCGTGTTTGCCGTGCCGCGGAGCTTGGGTTGAGCGCCGCGCGGTGGCCTTGCTCGGCGCGTCCTATCTTCCGTCAGCTGAAGACGGTCGTGGGTCAAGCTTAGCCCCGAGGTCGCGGATGCTCGACGGTGGGTCGACGTGGGCTCCCGAGGCGTGGCTGCTGGATCCTTCGCCTCGGGGTGGCCGCAGCGCGGGGTCTCAAGCCCCCCCTATGGTCGAGAGGCTCCCGGATCCATCGGGTGGCGGCCGCCGGGCGGGCCTAGCGGGCGTGCCTAGGGTCACGATCCTGATCCCCATCGCCGCTGCCGCGGCCATCGGCGCCGAGATCACGAACCTCCACATGGAAGCACTCGCCGGGTCGCATATGTCGCCCCGAGGGAGTCGGAGTCGGGTAAGGGCAAGGCGTGCTCGGGATGAACCCCCGGGTTCCGTGGTACTCGAGGTGGCGCCGGATCGGGTGGGTGTAGCGCTGCGTCGGAGTGGCGTCGCTGCTCCTCTTGCCCGATCGGTACTCCTCGTAGGCATGGATGGATCCGTCGGGGATGTCTGCGTCGGGGTGCTCCGTGGAGCGCCGCCGACGGCGGGGACGCCTCCTCCGGGCTCCCATGGCGGTGGGGACCAATGCTGTGTACGTGGCAGCAGCGTTGATCATGCCAAATGGCTGGCGTGGTGGGCGGCGGGCCGGCCCTTTACGGCGGGTGTCGTCCCAGCCCGGGGCGCCGCAAGATCTTCCCCGGGCCGCCGCGGGCGTGGTGCGTCCGTCGGCTTGCGGGGGAGCGAGCACCATGGTGCCTCTCTGCGCCGGGCCGGTGTCGAGTCCGCCGGGGACTCATCGGAAGGCCCCCGAACTCCGGTCGGGAGGAGTTCCATGTCGCTTGGACCCCGATCGACCACGAACTCAAGCTCACCGAACCGGATCGGGGTCCCCGGCTCCGGCCGGGCCGGGTGGAGAGGAGTTGGGGGTGAGAAGTCGCCCGAAGCATCGTCACGTCTGGCTGGCCATCCGGAGGTTTGGCGGGAAGAGAGGCGAACACGCACAAGCATACCCCTACTGGCGCGCCAACCGCCGGTGCTAGGCGGGCGGTCCTAGCACCAACGAGTGAATTTGTGGTGCGTGTTCCCAACCCCGGATGGTGTACAAGATGAACACAAGGATTTATACTGGTTCGGGCAAGAGAAGGCCCTACGCCCAGGGGGGGGGGAGGAGTTCTTGTATTATCTTGCACCGAAGTGCTCGTGGAGGTAGGGTGTACAAGCAAAGTGAGAGAGGGACGGGGTCCCTAGTCTCGTGATGATTGAGGAGGGTGCCAATATCGGGCTCGAGTGTGTGAACTTATCATCTAAGGGCCCCTACCTTCCCCTTTTATAGCCACAAGGGGGAAGACGGAACCTTACAGGAGGAGGTGGTCATGCTCGTGGGCCGGGCCGCGGGCTTCCGTCCTCCCCCATCCGAGGCTCGGAGTGGGTAGATCGCCTCGGCACGTGACGAGGCAAAGTCTTTGCGTCGCCTCCCTTGTCACTTTGTTGTCCGAATGGCGGATGTCCCCTGTTGGAGTTGGTGGAGTGCGATGAAGGGGGCGCCGAGCCCTATAGCTTTGACCCGCCTGGAGTCCAAGGCTCGGGAGGCCTCGGAGCTTGTCGCCGCACGGAGAGTGGTTGAAACATTGCGGCCGGTCGTCGGCCGAGGCAGGTCGCCCATCCGGGCTCTCGAGCTCACGGGGTGGACGTTGGTTGGCCCGGAGGGGCGTCGGTCCACTCCCGCACGGGGGGGACGCCGGCTGCCGTGGCCTTGGCATGGTGGATGGCGCCCGGGGTTCCGGCGATGGGACTGGCGGAGGGGTTAGGCAGCCAAGGTGCCCCCCTTGTGGCGGGCGTGGCCTCCACTATGGAGACCGCGTAAGCATGATTGCCGGCGTGGGCCGTGGCGGCGATGCACATCCCCCGCCGAACATGGAGTGCTCCTCGACACGGGTGGTGGTGGATATGCGTCAAATCGGTGGTACGGTCTTTGACTGGACGGGCGGCTGGCCCCGCCCGAGGCCTGGTTGCTGGGGGCTCGGGCGGGACGGAAGCCGGGCGGCTCGTCCGAGCCCCCCGCCGGGGGCTCGGGGGGGACGGGGAGAAGTGGAGGCTCGTCCGAGGCCCCTTCTTGGGGGCTCGGGCGAGGCGAAAAATCGGCGCTTCGTCGAGAGCCCTCGGTGGGGGTAGGCTCGGGACGGGTCGTGGGCCGCGGCGCCCGCCTCCGGCACCGTGGCTTAGATAGTGGAAATGGGAGGCCTGCTGGGCCGAAGTTTTGCGTTTGTTGGGCTTTCCTTAAGGGGCCCTTATTTTGGTCCCCGACACTATGGGTCCAACAACCTATGTAGTATGCATTATGTTTCACTCTCCCTACCATCTCCGTCTATTCTTTCTACAAAAACTTGGTTGAAGTTGGAAAAAATTGAACCAGGACAAATCCAAAAGTGAACTTTAAGTTTTGTTACTTGTGATTGAACACTCGTTAATAATTAACAAAGCTTATACATCTTTTGCTACTTGTTTACACTGTTGTTTAAGGTTTGTATAGGTGACATATTCAACTCCTTGCAGTTTATTTGAGCACACTTGACTCTTTGATGACCTAAGGTCATTTTGTACTTGGATTGAAAAAGCTAGCTTCAGAGGACGACAATAGTTTATAAAACCTTACCAAGTCAGAAATCTAGTGATTAATTAGGTTGGGGTATTTAATCTAGAGCAATCCATGCCAACCAATGAAGCTAGCTCTGATATCACCTCAGAATATTCGAGTAGAGATCTAACTTATAACAGTTGAACTCCATAAAGAGTCCAAGCCTGACCCACCTTTAGAGTTTTCGATGTATTTAAACTATTAACACAAGCTGGGTTTAGGTTCTTGGTGAATAATCCTTTGAATGCAATGTTGTGTCAAGATATTTGAATTGCATCTCTCCTATAATATAATGGCAGAACATCTATATACTCCAATTTAATCCAAAGATTCTTTTAGAAATAAGAATGTGCTGATTCCTTTGGCACAGAGCTTCCTATAGTCATGCACCGACAACCTTCATCAACATTTCAATAAAACTTCGACCTAGAGATGTATTATTCTTTTTAGTCACCTAGAGAGCTTGTTTGACATGATTCTAACTTGGAGATTTTATTTTGGAGTGGCCTTTCCTAGGTCCAGAAATCTTTTAGGGCAAGATCTATAGTATAGGCATGCTAAAAACACATTTAATTTAGAAATTTCGACAATGTTTTAAACTAGATGCATTTATCGAACAAACTTTAAATCATACTTCATACCTATCTGGAAGCAACAACCGAGACAAAACAGTCACATAAAAAGTGCATTTAGAGCTTATAAAGAAATATAAAAATAGGAGTAGAACCATACCTAAATCCCTGTGGATTTGACATATCCGGTAGATCAGTTTTGAACTATTCTTTTCCTCCTTCTGGTGGTGATGACTGAAAGGCGGCGCTGAAGAACTAAGTGTGTCAACACTAACAGTAGCACGCACACACTCTCTAAACACTAGTAGTGTGCCGACCAGAAACGAACACGGGAGGCATTTAAGAGTTTAAAGTGGAACAGGCTCCTCAAAAGAACACCTAGCCACGCCATTTAGAATTCGGTGGGCCCTCCGATTAGGCCCTTTGATGGCCAAGATTTGGCTCCTCTGATTCTACAGAAGCTGATTAATCTTGCAGAAGCTGATTTGATTCCTAGGAACGGATTCTACCGGAAGCTGAATCATGTCCTGCTTCTTCTTGTTTTTCCTTGGGCTTCTGCTCCGAATTCGCCCAGCCAAATATATACTCCGCCCCTTGCAGCTTCTCCCAACTCCAAAAAAAAAAGGAGAAGAGGAACGCCTCCCTCCTCCCGTCCTCTCTCCCTCCCGACCCCGACCTTGCCCTCCGGCGCCGACGCGGCGACGCCGCCCCCGCCTCCCACCTTCCCATCCTCTCCCTGTCTCTCCCCACCTCTCCATCTCCCTCTCCCTTTCCATCTCCTCCTCTCCCGTCGGCGCGGCTCCCGGCGGTGGGCGCGAGGCGGCGGCGGATGCGAGGCCACGGCGCCCCTGCAGCCAGCGCGCAGGCGTGGCCGGGGCTCCGCGGCTCCCTCCCTGTCCCCCATCCTCCGTGCTCCATCCTCCGTGCTTGCTCCTGAGCGTCTACTCCCGCTGGTGAGCTGGTGCTCTTCTGCTCGACAAAACCCTAGGTGCCAATACAGCGGCGGCGACGAGGCTCGACGGCTGGATCTGACGGTGACTGACCCTCTTCTTCTCCTCCTCCCATGATTTTTTGCTGCACGTGAGATTTGGGTCGATCTTGGTCGGACGACGGAAACGAGCAAGGCAAGGTCGCTTTCGCCGTAGATATATTATTTTCCCTTTATTTTTCTTATCAATCTCTGTGGTTATACTACCATTTGTTTGCGTTCTGTAGGTCTGGCCTGCTTGTTTCGACTGGAGAAGAAAATTATTGCACCATACATCTGAGCACGTGACCATATCAGTGATATTTGTTTGATTCCTTAGTGTGCATCCCTGATAATTGTTGGTCTGCTGTTTCGATCTTGGTCACCTGCAATGATGAGCGTATTTTTGTCTTGATATATTTTTATTTGAGGGAATGGGCTGCTGCTGTGATGATTACATCGTAAATATTCTATTTAGCGTTTGATGTGATTATCATGAGCTATCTTTGCACATTTTATATCTCTTTCTTTTTTACTGTAACTGAGGCAATGCAGGCAATGATTACGAGCAATATTGATTCTATTTTTGCCATCTCTTTCTACCTGTTCCATGGTAATTACGGCAATGGTCAGTTGGTCATTTCTATTTAATTTAAGATATTAAAGTTGCCCAGGCTCCTCAAAGGAACCAGGGTCCACGTCGTTTAGAATTAGGTGGCCCATCTGATTAGGCCACTTGACGGTTAAGATTTGGCTCCTTTGATTCTGCAGAAGCTAATTAATCTTGCAGAAGCTAATTTGATTCCTATGAGCGGATTTTGCCGGAGGCGGAATCATGTCCAGCTTCTTGTTTTTTCTTCGGCTTCTGCTCGCTTATGATCATTTCTTGTGATGCCAATGATGATGTCATTGTACAATCTGAGCTTTTGTTTATTACGTGTGAAGTGATAGCTTTTGATTATTGCCTATGATCATTGCTTCTGATGTCTGAGCACATGTCCTATTCCCAAAACTTTGCTTATCTGCGACCGCTTTTTGGTTCTCATTGTTCTTTGACATTTTAGTACAATTATATGTGCATTTCTGTTCTTCTAAATCAAGTGGAATACATGGAAGACTGAAGAAAAAACAACAAAGGTCATTGTTTTCTTGCTTTGGAAGTTCATTATTATACTTTTATGCGGGTAAATTATTAACATCGCGTCTTTGCTTTTTTGTTTTGTTTTCACAGGCTATGATCTAAGAGGACTAACTTTATTCTCCTTTATTCATTTAGCAAGTATGAATACATGTTACAAGGATCATTACATTAGCTTTGGAATCTACCCATCGAGGCGAGTACTCTTGCTCTACAATTCAGCTACCTATGATATATGTTTCAGATTCAGGTTCATGGCCAGTGGTAGAATAGAGGGTAATGGACTTAGTGAGAATTAAGTAATCAGGTGAAAGCAGGCCACCTCTCTCCATTTACTTTGTTTTCTCTCCCCATAATTTTAAATCAAAGTTACATTGAACCTCTTCATGAGTCCAAATGTTCATACTGCTATTTTCAATGTTCCTAGATTTCTAACCTTTATTGGCTTAGCATGGCGCCATGGCCACAACTGACCTTAATTAAAACATACAATTCCTATTTTCATCTGCTGATTTCAAAAAGTTATTTCTGTTTATGAAGCAATGCTTTTCAGTCGTGTATGAACACAAATTTACTGGTTCCAGTTAGCAGATACAGGTTGGGAGAGAAAACTGACCCTTTTTCTTTGTGATTTTCTGGAATCAAAGTTTCAATTGCTGTACGGTTTGCTTAGGTGCTGCTCATTATCTTTGGCACAGTTAAAGTGATTTTTCTATCTCTGCCTATAGAGTGAAATTAGCTACATTTGTATCGTCTACAGGCACACAAACCGCGCACATGATATTTATGTCCATCTTTCTTTCATTATTGAATCATGATTTCGTAATGGTTTGCTTATTTTGAGGATTTCGCTTGCCTATTACATTTGTTCAAAGACCAAAGATACAACAGTATGTTTACATAGTGTGCTGTTCAACCAGCTATAATGGCAACGTACAACTGCAATTTTTCTGGTATTCAAATGTAACCTTATGCATGTTCAGTAGTATCCTGAAGGTGATTTGACATTGATTTGCTGCAACAATTTTTTAAACCTTTGGTTAAAAAGCGATCTATGCAGTATTCAATCCAGTTCATACCAGTCAGGTGGCCATCTTCACCACTATTGTTTAGTAAAGTTGTGGGTCGCTCCAGCCTTAATTTGTTTCATACATTTCCTTTCAGGTTCCTAATTCTTAATGGAGTAATGTATCATCTGACCCTAATATCTATGATGTTTGCCGGCCAGGAGATATTGTTTCAAAAGGTTTATGATAGAGAAAAATGTTCATGGGTGTACATAAGTTGTTAGATGTGTTGGTTTACATTCATGGCCTATAAGTGGTCTTAGGTACAGTCCCCTACTTAGTGCCTATAATCCTTGCTGATCAGTAGTTAAACTTGGAAAACTGTACTGTTCGTTACTTTCTCTGTTCTTTATATTTGTCCAGATTTTCCAAACCATCAGTGAGTTTATTATACAGAGTATCCACACTTTTCAAAACAACCATGAGATCATACAAAGTATTGGCTGCGGTCTGCATTAGTATGATGTACATACATAAAATTACCTTCCTATTTATGTATCCAACAATTTCATGCTACCATTTTTTTTGGCCTTCTTCTCTGCAGGAATATATATCTGAAATAAACATATCTCTGTATCTACCTTAACGAGGCTACATCTCTTCAGGTACGCCATACCAATAGATTGAAGCCTTCTCATGCATCGAGATATCGCATTTTGCTATCATGGCTGGCTGAAAAGAAAGGATCTTCTGCTTCTATTCAGTGAATATTGGTATTTTTATGTTATATCTGCATGGATCCTTGGATAAAATGGTCATAAACACCAAAATGTAGTGCACATTCCCTACCATCTAAAATCCATGTCAAAGGTTCATCTACATACTCATTGCCTCCATCATTGCCCAGTTGCTCCTAAACACTTCTTTCTTCTATCCCTATTATTATGCTATGCTATCATGATAATTGTTTAATCAATTCTACTATGGGGATAACGATCAAATATGCTCCATATGAAATCAATTGGGATGACAAGATTATTTGAATCACTACACTACAATGATCAATGTCATCTTTATTTTATTATAAATAAATGGTGAATAGGTGAACTGTTAATTATAAAAAATAGGCTGCCATAGGTCTTTCCCATTATATCTGGCTATCTACCTCCCAAACCATTATTGTTGATCTTGATGCTTGAATACACACTTCTCTTATAATGGTGTTAAAATTTAGGATTTATCATTCACTTTTTCCCGCAGGTTAGACGCTGAATCTGTCCTTCAATGCCTTCACAGGCTCTATCCCTGAAGAAGTTGCAGAGTTAGAAGCTATTGCAGCGTTTTTGTTGAAGGGAGCAAATTTTCAGGTAATATCTAGATTGGGGACAGATCATGGTGAGTGTTTGATCCTTCATATTCTCAATGTCATGTGTTCTCCAGTTTGTGATTGTCCACTATTTTTCAGTCATTACTATTTACTCAAAGAAATAACAAATTTGAGGCCCTTGGGGTTCTAATTAACCGATTTTTTAATGGAGTTTGTTTTTGTTGCTTATGTACATCAACCCTAAGATATTGCCTCTTTGCTTCGATGATGAAAGCCCTGTCCTTTTGGGAGAAGAATATAAAGGCAAAAGGAACATAAGGATAGAGGTAAGAAATAAACAATGGGAAAGGGAGATGTGGTTACTAGGTCTAAATCTCAAAAAACGTCAGCAATACAGGTTTGTATGGTAGATCTGGAACTGCAGTTGTCTCAAAAAAAAATCTGGAACTAAAAGAGTAACTACTGGCACCCTCTTACCATACAAACCTACTGGCACCCTCTTTCTTATTCCAGAATCAGCGGAGTAAACCTACTAACCCCCCACAGCATATCCTGATTGGTCTCAAATTCAGGTGTGTAAAATGGCTCTAACAAGCAAGTTAGTTACAATATATTTTCCTTTTTGTTCAGCAATCATTCCATTGTAAGCATTATCTATGTTAAAAAAAATGGTGCCAATTAGCAGCCTATACATGATAATATCTCTGAACTCTTATATAATCACCATTTCTGCAAAATGTACTTAGTAGTTATCTGTTGATCCTTTTGTTAGACAAAAAAATTACTAAACAAACTCGAGTTTTAGGTCATTATCTAGCCACATACAACACTGCGAGCGCACATCACTATCTTTCAACATGGAAGTTAATTCGTATTTCAGTTGTCAGGCCATTATGTTCAGAGGCCCTAGAGGCTCACGAATTTGAGGTCAGATTGGTGGTGAACCACTTTGTAAATGGTTCCTGTTCAGGGAAGCACGCTTCTAGCAAACTGCAGCGGCGTAACTACTGTCAAACCAAGGGCCAATGTCCTGCTATGTTCTCTCTCTGGTTATAGCTTTGTGTTTCCTTTTTTTCTTTCTCGAATTATTGCTTCCGACTTTAAACATTAGCTTCCTACCCAAGGCACCTGGCATCTGATTGCGATAAATCTCCTCACCCCCATTATCCACTGTTATTAGCATATTCCAGTTTTAGCTTGCTGATTTATGATTTCTGCGCAGGTTTCTTTCCGCTGAGAAATTGATGTGTTAATTGCAGGTGCCTCTTGCAGACATATATACAGGTGAGCACAGTGCCCATTCCTATTTACCTTATGCATATAAATGTTTTTAGGTTGTAGTCGACCAACAAAATGCTCCTTACATCCTTTTTTATACATTTCCAATTAAACCATCACCACGAAATCAGGGGAGACTTTCCACAGGTTACCTAGCGAGCTGCCTCCAGCAATGTCAATTAACCTTACAGCCCTTAGGTACTCTTCCAGACCTTCCAATATGTGGACTTAATTTTACTTATGTGCCAGCCACTTTGCATTTCTTTTTCCGCAAGTCTGTACGATATGACAACTATTGTATAAGCTAATGCAATTAATGGGACACATTCTGATTCCCTTCTCTAGAATTGGGCACATTAGTACAGCCGGCTTAAACAGGTCTAAACTTCTTGAAATATTTCCTAGCTATTGTTTAACAAATTATGTCTGTTCTAGCAGATTCACAAATAGTTCTTTCATTTAAACATAACCCACCTATTACATTACCTGAACTGTATCTTTGGAGTTGGGTTATAGATATTTAGTTTTCCTTGGTAAAATTACTTCATCTTAGGGGCCACAGAGGGAATTGAAGGTTTTTGGGATGTCAACGAAGGTAATTATATCATATAACATAAAATGTATGATAATTTCTCTTCGATTATTGTCATTCATTTATTAATTCTATTGCTTCTCCATTTTACAAGCATAGAACAGGAAACATAACGGTGGAATTTATATGGAGGATTCATAAACAAAAAGTGAACTCATGCCATGAATATCATTGCTTATCTTTTTTTAAGAGGATTTTTGGGTCTCTAAAAGTATGCTTACTGCTGAATTCCTATCTGATTTACGCAATTGATGTCCTTGGTAATTTTCAAGCTGCTACAGACATAGATGCAAAGATATTTATCTGCCCCGTTAGTACCATTTTCGTTTCCAGCAAATTAAAATCTGAGATGGCTACATTTCCAAAAATATATATATATATATATATATATCTGAGATGACTAGCCAGCCATTTATCTGTTCTATTATGGTGAGCTTGTCTATGTTGCTTTTTTTTCCAAAAAAAAAAAATGTAGATGGATCTGAATAAATTGTGGAATACTGATATGATGATTCAAGTGCTCTGTTTGGACTGTATCTGAAGGTTTTCCTTCCTACCTTAAGAAATAGAGGCTTCTGTGTCAATCCTTAGTTTAATCCTTGCTCATGTTACAAATGTGATTGCTGTTTTTCAGGTTACTTACAGGTGCAACAGCTTATCTTTCTTCTCTGCTGCTCTAGCGTTCTAAAGGTACGTTTAATGATGTTATGAAACAGCTCTTTTCTTCGACACTTGCTAAATAACCATCATATCAGAAAAATGTTTTATTAGTTTACCTTCGCTAACTCAGTTGCATGTATATAAAGAGCATTTAATTTATAAAATTCTCTGCTCCTTTCTAGGATCCAACATTGTCTCTCTTGGTCGAGCGTGACAACCTGCTGTGGCACTGTCGTGGTAAATGCAACACCATCTCCAAGATAAAAATACATGCTTTTCACGATGGCAGCATCAGGCTGCCTCGGGTCGTTTAGAACAATCGCGACGCCATATGTGAACCTTCAGAGTAGTTGACGTACTCAAATTGAGTGTTTCTTTTCTTTTTTTGGAAGATTTTTCCTTGCTAATCAAATGATGTCAAAAAAGAGCAATGTATTAATGCCACACCTCCACCATTTATGCTGCCGAACAAAGGCAATGTATCACTGTCAAAGCTCCACCATTCATGCAGTGTTATTAGTCATTAGACAATTAAATGTGTTTTTTGTCAAATTATGCACTACAAGACAATTCTTTTTCCTATATATGACCATCGATGCGTGCGATGGCGCGCTATAATGCTTCAATAAAAGCTACACCATGTATACTCAGTTGACACTGCTATGCGCGCAGGAGCGCGCTTTGCACTAGTTAGCATACCAAATTGGGCCAATCACAGGCTGCGTTGACCAATCTGGCGGCAAAAGTTGACTCCAAATTCCCCTCTCTTCCCTGTGTGTGTGTGTCTCTCTCTCTAATCGCCCTCCTCTCTCTTCTTTCTTCCCCTTTCTGCTTCCTCCCCACAAGCCTGCGTTGCGACGACGTCAGCAACCCCGCCGACTCCACCCCTCCTCCCCCTCGCGGCGGGAGCAATTCCCGCCCCCAATCGGCCGCCGGGACCCTTCTCCCTTCCAATTCCCGCGGCATCCGATGCGCGTCGCCGCCACCGCCGCCGCCGGCGCGCTCAGATAGCCCAGCCGAGCCGGCGACGACGAGGAGAGGAAGGGCGGACCCTAGCCCTAGCAGCAATCCGGCCCCTTGCCACATGTCCGGGAGCTTCCGCGAGGGCGCGGGGCCGGGGACGCCCACGCGCCCCCGCCCACGCCGACGCCGCCCCTCTCGCAGTTCCTCGCGCTCGACGCCCCTCCCCTCCTGGGGCTCCGACCCCAAGCAGCCGCACTGGCGCCACCCCGAGCTCCGCCGCGCGCTCGCCTCCGACGACCAGGCCGACGAGCTCAGGCGGATCCGCGCCAGCGTCCAGGACTCCGCGGGAAAGGCCAAGTGCGTACCCTTCCCTTTCCCCCCTGCTCTGTCTAATCTCGCATTGCCGACGCTGACTGCCCGCTGCCCAATTCAGGGAGAAGGTCAGGTCGCTGCACGAGGCCATCCAGAAGCTGGACAAGTACAAGAACATTGTCACCCGCAAGCGCCAGCGCTCCACCGACGCGTCGTCCGCGCCCGACAAGCTCGGAGGGCCCGCCGGCGCCTCCTCCTCGTCCTCGGGCGCGCTCAGGATGGGCGCGCAGAACAACTCCGCTGTCCTTAGCAAGCGCGTGCGCTCCTCGCTCGCCGATGCCCGGGTTCGTCTGCTCGCCCCACTCTTCGTCTCAGCTCACAGAGTTTCCACTTCTTCCTTTGTTTGTTTTGGCCACGGCAAAATATTCCTGATTTCGTTAATAGTCTCCTTCAGATTCTGGAATCTGGATCATGGTCGTTGAAAAGGTTGTACCTTTTCAGTCTTTGCAGCTCATTAAAACTCAAGCGAGTGTAGCTAGCTACTCATGTTCTTTTGTCGCGTATCGGCGGAAACCAGTGTGATTCCAGAAAGCTTGCTCTTCTTGTAAGCTGTGTTGCATGGGGACCTGGCTGCCACCCTGTTCTCACCTTATTTTTCACCTATGAAGAGCATGCAGGACAAGCGTAGGAAAATGCTGATCTTCGTTAAATTCCGCACTCAACTGATATAGCCTTTTATTCTCACACTCATCTCACTCATAGTCATCTGTACCTAGTCTTATTGTTCCTGGGATTGGAAACTACTACAACTCTGCTTGACCTAGTTTCAATGCTGCTTCACCTTCAAAAATATGACCTTTTGACTAAAGCGCTTCATGTATGCTGTGTTCTTCTGAACTTCAATCACAGTTTTTACCATTAAACTCTTTTCACATTCCTTATGAACTTCCTGTGTTACCATTTCTTCACTTAAAAAACTTGGTCTGTTGTTTATGCATGTTTCAGGTTGAAGGACGTGGTAGTGTTCCTACAAGGCAAGGCCCTTTGGTTAGTAATGAGAAGAATTCACCTGTGGAGAAGGAAAAGAGCAGTACCAGAATATCTGCTGCAGTATCAGCACTTTCTGATGACAAATTGCGGGGTTTATCTACTGGCAGTGAAGGGTGGGAAAAAAAGATGAAGCGTAAGCGCTCTGTTGGAACAATGCTCAGCAGAGGCAGTGATGCGGATCGAGATGTCAAATCCGTGGGTCAGCATAGACCAACCAATGAAGTACGCCCACGATCTAGTGATGGCCTTGGATATAGGTAAAACCTGTGCTTGCCATAATCTCCTGTTCCTTGAGTTAGAACTTTAGTTTGTTTCTGGTTGCTAACTTCCTGAAATGATTGTGTCTGATTGATCATCATGCTGAACAAAAGCATGTAATCTTGGGACAACTTAAAACATTGAGAAGATTTATGTGGTATGTTTACAAATTGATATCATCTGCTACCTTGAGATAGAGATATAAGGGTTCAACATCAGTGAGTAGAATGATATATATGTCCATCATCAGAAAGGTGGTGTTTGGCAGCTTGTGTTTTTAGCTCTTGCTTGGGCTATCCTTTGATCAACATGTTTTTTTTTTTTGTCTTCTGGAACCTGAATCCTCTTCCAGTACTATATTTGGAAATCTTTTTGCCTGGGTATCCATGTTAGAGCTCATCTTTCTTAATTCTCACGTTGCAGACATGGAGTTTCTGCCGGAGCTCTAGCAGGTAACAAGTTGGATGGCACTTCTCAGCCGAATAACATTGTATCCCGCATTCTGTCCAAGTCAGATGCTGATTATGTGGCTCAGCCAAATGAAAGAAGAGAACGTCATGCTGGAGTTGAAAAAGAAAGGACTACAGTAAAAGGAAACAAGTAAGCTAAGATACTTTTGTTGTCCTGATAATTCACGTATTTTCTTTGCTACATGTATGTGAAGGAGTATTGCAAATTTGCCATTTATTTGATGATATGCAATTTATTAACTAGGGCAAATACTTCTGATGATATGCAAAACGGAAGCTTAAGCCCCTTGCCCAAGGCTAAAGCTTGCAGGGCACCAAGAACCAGTTCGCTTGCTATGAACTCGTCTTCTAGTTTCCAGCGTTCAACCGGAGGAAGTGATGAATGGGAAGAAGCACCTTACCCAAATAAAGCCTCACCTTTGGGAGGCGTGACAAATCGCAAACGTTCCACACATTCAAATGCTTCCTCACCGCCTATTGCCTGGGTTGGGCAACGCCCACAGAAGATGTCACGGACAAGAAGAGCAAATGTTGTTTCTCCAGTGTCAAATTTTGATGAAGCGTTATCTGAAGGATCACCTCTTGACACTGCCACTAGATCAACACCTATAGAGTCTGGCAGTGTCTTGCTGACAAAGAACACATCAACAACCAAAATGGATAGCATCTCATCTCCTGCTGGGTTGTCAGAAAGTGAGGGATCGGCTGTGACTGAAAGCAAGTCCAAGGAGAAGGCCATGCATAGTGGTGAAGTGGGTAACGAGGGTGCAAATACAGCTCATAATGCAATGGGATTGATATTTTCATCAAATAAAAATAGGATCCCTTTGAAAGAAGAGCTGGAAGATGGTGGTGTTCGTCGTCAAGGGAGGAGTGGAAGGGGTGCTATGCATGTCAAGGGGTGTTCTCCCATACCAAAAGAAAAACTGGACACTGCAGAAACAAGAAAGCCAATAAAAGGTGGAAGACCTGGATCTGAAAAGAACGAGAGGTACATAATTGTCAGCTTTTGGTGGCATTGGGGATCATAGCTTTGCATATGAAACTTGATTTGATCTTTTAATCGTCTGTGCAGTAAGTTGGGGCGGCCACCAATGAAAAAAGGCTCTGACCGCAAAGCTTCATCCTGGCATTCACAGGCTCTAAGTAGTGATGTTACAGACATAACAGGTTTTCTGAAGATGCTTTACCTTTATTACTCATGTCCCTTGCCATTATCCTTTCTCTTATAATAACTAATAATTGTGCATTGCAGGTGAACCAGAAGATGACCAAGAGGAGCTTTTAGCTGCTGTTAATGCTGCTCGCAGTGCTATTGGTGCGTATGCTGCCTTATCCCCCCCTCTTCTGTGATCTCTGTCAGACTTCCCTTTGGGTTGATGGTTTATAACTTCCTTTCTTCTGCAGTTAGTGCCTATTCTGGCCCTTTTTGGAAGAAAATGGAACCCATGCTAACTTTTATGAGCTCAGAAAATTTATCTTTCTTAAAAAACCAGGTTGGTGCAAGTTTTGCTTTAGATATCATGATTGAATGTACTTTTATTGTTTGCTGCGACGGATTCTGATTTGTTAGTTTGTGGTCAGATCAACCTTGTTGAAGAGCTTGAGATGAGCATGTCTTGCATGTCTGACAGTGAACATGATATTATAGCTTCAGTTGATCACAGAAGAATGTCAAAGATGGTATGTGATCTCATGACATCAATAATTCCAAATTATTCCAATAAAATGTTTCCCCTTACATGGAAATTTATTGCCTATGTATGACTTTTGTCATATGTCTGAAAAAACTGCAGGAGGAGCATTCATCTCAGGGACTGGCTCCATCTAATTTTTCTCCCTCATCCCAGCAGAGTAAAACTAATGGAGTCGGAGCAAAAGGATCTATTGGCTGTTTTTCTCATGGTGACGAAAGCCGTACGGGACCACAAAAGCTGGAAGCTGATAAATGGTTTAATGAAATGGCTCCAATGGCACACAGACTCCTTTCGGCTTTAATTATGGAAGATGACTTACCTGATTCCAATGGGGTGCAAAGAGATATTCTTGTTGAATTTCCAAATGGCCACAACCCTTACACTGTCAACAGATACTTAGAAAATGAACTTCAAGCTAGTGGCATAACATCTAATTTTGGGTTGAGTGTGGATTTCGTGCACTCAAACAGTACTGTGGTACATCAGAGTATGTGCAATGGTTTTACAGCTTCAAGCAATTTCATCAATTCAAACAGTGAAAATTCAGTTCATAGTGAGAATTTATCAGATGGACTCAATTTTACAGTATACCCAGAAAGTGGCCCTTTGCATGACCTGATACCAGTAACACCAATTCCACGGCAATGTCAAAATCCAGGGAAAGATTTCCCTTTATCTCCATATGAGTATCAATATGGGCAGATGTCTGTGGAAGATAAGATTTTAATTGAGCTGCAAAGTATTGGCATTTGTCCAGAGACAGTGGTATGTCCCTTAAACTCTGGTCTTCCTTTATACAGTTTTTTTAAATGGAACCCTATATGCATTGCTTACCAGGAAACATGTCAAATAATTAGAAAACCATAGTCTACAATTCTGGTTAAGATGCTTCTTGAGGTGGTACTTCTTTGGTTTTTTTTGTGTGTGTGTGTGGGGGGTGGGGGCGCTCATATGGTTTGATGTTTGTCATACTTTGATATGTTTCCATCTCTGTTCTCTTGTTTAGTGTTTTTGACTCACTTATACTGAAGAAAAGGATAGGATGGTTACTTTGCCCCTTTGTGTCTCTGGTAGTTACAATCGCATTGTTTTCTTACAAGCACCCCTCTTTGCCTCAGTGATCCGTTAATAAAGAGATCGAAAAGCACATACTGAATGAGATATAGGCAATATAGGTAGATTTAGTTATCTATGTTCTTGGTATCTTGAAGAGTTTTCTTCACTCCTGAAACATCAGACAGAAAGAAGCAACGAGTGAGGAAGTGTTTGATGTGTCTAGATAGCTGTCATCCCAGAGGCAGAAATGCTATTTTTTTTTATATTGTATGCTGTCTTATCTGTGTTATAATCTATATAGTCCTTAGAAAGTCGAACTGTATGTAATAACCATAATTTGTGCTTCCCCCCTCATACGTTCTGGTTTTTATTCTTGCCTCATCTGTGCAACATTACTCTTTTCAGCCGAAGCTAGATGATGGAGAAGATGAGGACATTAATAAAATGATTTCAGAGTTGAGGAAAAGGCTGCATGATCAGGTTACATGAACAACCCCTGGTCCCCTCCTAATAGCATGTCTTCAGTTTTGATTAAACTTGGATGGGTTCGATGTAATGTTTTCAGTGTGTCAACTGTTAGGATTTCCTTTTTCTACAAATATTATAATTACTTTTGAAATGTTAATAATGTAGAAGCACATATATAAAGTTGATGTTGACCATCTGGCATCACTGCGTGTTTAAAAGATTAAGTTTCATAGTAGCTAAAAGATTGAGTTTCATAGTAGCTACATATTTAAGTGGCATCTTGGCAAGTAAGGGCTAAGAGAGGACCAGCATATTTTTCTTTGGAAAAAACACTGCCATTTTGTACCCCTTCTTCATAATGGTTTGAATACATGTCTGAAATCATGGAAATCAGAGATTTATTCCTATTTTATGCTAGGGTCTGTATATAGAGATGGTTGCCTATATCGCTAGGTGGAATGGTACCAAAGCGAGGTGGCATAGTTACGGGCTATTCGAGAAGTTTCAGTGGTTTTAAGTGGTTTATCTGAGCCATCTGCATTCAATCTAATGACTAAGACCAATGTTTCTTATTGTACTATTTGAAACTGTCTCACTTGATTCATCAGTGATGTTTTTTTTTCATAACTTTACATGCATACATTCTGAAAAATTAAATTGCTTTTTTTTTCCTCACTAGATTTTCACTAATGCGTATTAAAACGATTCTATTCTTGTCTTTGCAGGTGAACCAAAAGAAATGCAGATTACATAAGCTAGATAAATCAATTCAAGATACAAAGAATATTGAGGAGAGGTAGTGATATATTATTTTTTATACATTATATCTTAAATGCTAGCGCACAAAGTTTTAATGGCTAACTTTAAGACTACTTTGACAGGAGCTTGGAGCAACATGCTATGAACAAACTGGTTGAAAGGGCATACAGAAAACTCAAGGTAGTTGACATTTCTCTTCACATGGTTGTTCTTAAATCAATGTTGATGCCGCATGAGATTACATATGTCCTGGCTCTGCTATTTTAGTTGTGGTTTGGGGAGATATAAGATGGCCGTCCTTCATTGCTTTAACAAAGACCATTATCATTTCTTTTTTTTTTTCTTAAGTTGGTGAATGAAATCTTGGCCTCCCCATGTTGAATGATCCTTGCCCTTTTAAGCTTAATATATTTTTATTTTGCTTAGCAAAAAAGGGGTAATATGTATTAGCCCCATTAACTTGATCCTGATTGCATCTCTTTATGATAATGTTGTAGGGTGGGCGGATTGGCTCTAGTCACAAGGCTGGTGTCAGTAAATCTGCCAATAAAGCTGCAAAACAGCTTGCCTTGGCTTTTGCCAAGCGTACTCTTGTTCGATGCCACAAATTTGATGAAACAGGGAAAAGCTGCTTCAGTGAGCCTTCTCTTTGGAGTGTGCTGTCTGCACCCTTGCCAAGCAGTGATGCAAAATCCACAGAGGGTAATTTATGTGCTACTGTTGCTCAGAGAGAAATGACTTATGTTTGTGTACTTGAAAGCAGACTGTAACATGGACACTTTTGTGTCAAACTAATTCTTTCATCAAAATCATAACTTCTTGCTTGCTTTTGTTTGGGGTTCAGGTGTAGAGAGGCTGAAGCATCAAAAGCTTGACAGAACTCCATTCGATCAAGGTAACTTTGCAATTCTCATGACGATTCTACTGGTTGATGTCTGAAGACTACTACTGTTTGATCAAGTTACTTCAACTTGCTGCTTTTCATATCACAGGTGGCTCAAAATGGAAAAAGGGTGAGAGGGAACGGGATCACACCAGGGATGCATCTGCAAAGGGCTCTGGATTGAAATCAGGGCGCCATTCATCAGGTGGCAGCGGGAGGAGTGGCGAGCGCAAAAACAAGACAAAGCCGAAGCAAAAGCTGGCGCAGCTATCAACTTCTGGAAACGTACTGGGTAGAGTTGTTGAGCCGTTTTCATCTCCGACAGTCCAAGAGCCCCTGAACCTCAAGCGAGAAAAAGACACAGCATCCAACTAGGAATACTTCCAGCAACACCGCCCAGCGACTTACCGCGGATGCTGGACTGCCAGTGTTGCCTGGATTAGATGACATATTGGGACGGTGCAGGAGGGCTTGATGGGCAGGGCAACGATATCAGCTCATGGTTTACGGATGGCCTCGATGACTCGTTGCAAGACATTGATCTTTCTGGCGCCCTGGAAATCCCAGACGATGACCTCACCCAGCTGGGATTTATATAAGAAGGAAGCAATTTGTTGTTTGTCCTGTGCATATGTTGCGAGTGTGGATGCCATGTTTTTCCTTACCTAATGTATGTTAGAGCTAATCGATTTAATCTCCCTGCCACAACCTGGTAGGGCAGAGGTTGTAATCTGTAATTAGGCTGGTGGATTCGTGTCGATATCCGGAGTCTGCTGGCATGGAGTGGATGGTTGCACTGTTGCAGATGAGGTATTCGATTCTTGTAGCAGTAAGAACATGTTCAGATTTGCTAATATCATTTAGTTTGTGGTTCTGCTCCCTGGATTGTCCTGTCGGAATCCTTCTCCCAAGCCACGTGAATGGGAGTGTATTAGTGTGCATCCAATAAGGCTTGAATCTCTCTGCGAAAAGCTTGTCCTTTGCATGCCCTGTCTGTTAGACGCGTTGCAAAAGGATGACCTCGTCGCCCATGTGAAAGCATGTTTAGCGTGTGTTTGAGCCAAACCATGTAGAATCATTCTATCTGATTAACAAGCCTTCAGACTAATGCATAACAGATACGGGTCCATAGCTCAGTGGTAGAGCAATTGACTGCAGATCAATAGGTCTCCGGTTCGAACCCGGATGGGCCCTCTAGATTTTCCTTTTTTTTTTTTCTATTTTTGATAAGAAACTTATTTATTTTATTTTAACTTCTTTTTTCTTAAAAAAGTTCTGGACTTCTTTTTAATTTTCTTTCTATTTATTTTTTTTCTATTATTTTTGATAACAAACTTATTTATTTTATTTTAACTGCCTTTTTCTTAAAAAAAGTTCTGGACATCTTTTTAATTTTCTTTCTATTTTCGATAACAAACTCATTTATTTTGATTGTTTTTTCTAAGAAACAATTCTGTCTTTTCCTTTTTTTTTAACAAACTCATTTATTTCTACATTTTTCTTCAGTTTTTTTTTTTTTTCATTTTTTGATAACAAACTCATTTATTTCAAGAACTATGTATTGTTAGGAGTTTGAGTTTGAAAGACTCAAGATGCGTGCATACACTTTTTCTTTTTGACAACAAACTCATGCATATACTTTCCTTTTCCTTTTACAACAGACTCATTTTATTTTAAGTACAACATATTGAGTTTGAAAGGGCTTTTTTTTTTTTTTTTCTGTTGTAGTTCTTTTTTATAATAACAAACTCATTTTATTTCAAGTACAATGTACTGGTAGGAATTTGAGTTAGTGTGAAAGACTAAGTTTAAGGCTACCACCTATCCATAAGGTCCTGCTCCTGAAGAGCAAAAATGACATGCATGTATCTCTTATCTCTCAGGTCGGTGATCACCACATACGCTTCAACATTTGCTTCACCTGTGTGTCAGGTTGTGGGCAATGTTCTTGTGCAAGCTACCAGGAGTATCTTCGAGACCACCTGCCCATATGACATGGAATTTTGATACAGAGGTGAAGGTTGGGGCACTACATCAAGATTGCACGTTGGAGAAGCCCTAAGAGGAGGGTGATTCCCATAAGAGGCAGGGACAGATATGAGTTAGATTTGAAGAATATGAAGAAAGAGATTGGGAGGACCTTTAATCACACAGTGCATATGTATTCTGTTAGCCAAGCAAGCGCAAGCTCAAATTGTCTGTTGAAACAACCATCTTCATTTCAATTTCCACCTTTTTTCTTGTTGTCTACAAAATGAATGAACTCACAAACGTGTCTATACGTATAAAGCTATACGTTACCTTTTCTCTTTCGTCATCTTCTCTATCTTTTGTTTTGCTTCCAATATATAGCCATCCGTACGAACTTAAACAACAACGACAGTTTGGCCGAGTGGTCTAAGGCGCCAGATTTAGGCTCTGGTCCGAAAGGGCGTGGGTTCAAATCCCACAGCTGTCACTTTGTATTCTTTTGTTTTTTTTGTACATTTCCATCCGTATTTTTCTTCTTTTTTCCTTTTCAATGTTACTTTTATGTGATCCTATCAGGTTTCGGATCAGAAAAAGGGGGGAAATAATTTAAGACCCAAATTGAAAAGATGGCTTTGCATTGAGGTTCTCTGCAGCTGCTTCATTTTATTAGGTGCAGCCCTCTTTTTTGGTGCTCCACAACCTTCGGCACACTGTCTATTGCATGCGCAATTCATGTGTTCATGAGTCAGAAAATTAAAGGTACGAAAAGGCATAATAGCAACAGAAAGTTTTTTTAACGAAACTAATAATAGCTCAAATAGCTCTGTAACAAATTATTGTCAATTTGCCATTTACATGCAGATACACAGCCTCTACGCTGCATGCAGCTTTCCGTTGAACAATTTCCCAGCCACAGCTGATTCAATTTCTGATGGCTGCACGGCAGCAGGATCCACAATTCCACATCATATTTATTTATTTATTTCCTTGACTGTCATATACATCTACTGCACAGAATCAATATAATGTAATGAATCAATAGGTACAGCTTCTCTAACTCACAACCCTTCTGCTCTGCTATCCAGCTACTATAGGAACTCAAGTCCAAAACGCCTCAAACCATGGCTCACGATCACATGCCCCTCACTTCAAATCACTTCACTAACAATGCTTTGCTCCTCAACGTGAGGCAGATTCTGACAAGGATATAATATAGCATCTTCCAATATAGCAACGCTGCCACCGTCTACATTGTCTATACACAGTGGCAATGGGCTAGCTGCTTGCTTTTGTACATGCAGCTGATGGTGCATTTGATGACATCTCCTAATGGGTACCACCATTCACTGCTGGATTGCACATAGCTCCCAGTTCCCTTCGCCATCAATGAGCTTCAGCTCCAAGGCATGGAAGGGTATCAAAGCAGGCCTCTGTAATTGGGGAAAAGTTTCAGCAACACGATCAATTCATTTCGCAAAACAAGTTGTGAATAAATTGACAAGACATTCAGCATCTTTTTTTTTTTTTGACAGTTCACCACCATCAGAAATTTTATCGCAGGGATTGTCCAAATGCTTACTTGTGAGGAAGTGATCACAGTTATGCCCATGCTAGTTGCAAGCCTGTAAAGATGCTCTTCAACATCGACACTCGTAGCACTGCAGTCAAGCATGAATTTAGGACCCACAGTAACTGATCAGCATAGAGAAAACAAAATGCAAAAATCAAAAGAGCATTGTAACAGAATGCGTACTTGGTGCACTCGTCGAGGATACCAAACTTAGGATGATGAAAAAAAACAAACGAGCCTGACAAAAGAAGAGAGTGATTTTTCAATTAACTTCGATAGCAGTATAAAATGAGAAAGGAACAAATAAAGGTGGTCTGCCAATTAATACTGACCATCCCAAGCCTCTGTTGTTCTCCTAACGATAGAACATCTTCCCAGTTTGGTGTAGAATCCCATCCTTCTCTTTCTAGAAGATACACCAGCCGGACATTCTCTAGAATTTTCTTCAGGTGATCATCCAGCAGCACAGAGGCACTAGAATTGTTACCTATATTACCACAGTTTTCCCGTTACCAGGGCAAGCAACAATATACTTTATTACTTCCAATCAACTGAACTGGCATGCTCCTAGCTAATCATAATACAAGGTTCTTGCTAGTTACACAGCTATTTCAAGAGGTAGGCATACCAGATCTATGTAACGAAAAGAACTTTTATCTTCGCTTCCTCCCTTGAGAGAGGGTATATGATCTGATCCCGCAGAGTACCTAGGCTGGTATATGGCCGCTGAGGAACATGAAACATCCCTTCTGAGGGCTTGGTAACTCTCCCAGAGAAGGTGGGCCACAGATCCCTGAGCAATCTAAAAATAGAACTCTTTCCACTACCATTGGGACCTACAGCAAAACGTAAAATGAATCATGGCAATATAAGCTCACTGCTGAGAAGATAGAAAAAAAAAAGGTTGCCTGCACAAAGACTGAATACCAGTCAGAAGAAGGCCTTTCCCTTGTACCACATTGCATGAGAGTTTTCTAGCCAATAGCTTCTGTGATGGTGTTACAATGTCCACTTCATGAAATGAAATAATTTCTTCTGAGGCTGCACTGATGGCATTGGAAGACACCACAGTATCTGGGGGGACATTGATTTTAAAAGCAAGTTCAGGATAAAAAACCTTTTTTTTTTTCTCAAACAGGCAAGAGAGTTGCATATCTTCATATTAAAGAGATAAGGGGGGGGGAAGAAAGCCCATATAAGGCAACCATCTTACCTCATCTAGGAAGTAAGAACAGGTTACAAAAAATATAACTAATGGCCATATCATTTTCAACTTTGTCAGGATGGTTGAAATGCAACTATTAACTTTTCTGCCAGTTCTGGCAAACAGCTGACAAAACCTTAAGAAAACTGTACGGTTTTCAGGCCATTGCTATGCAACATTACTATTAAACTTGGCATGATGAAAAGGTTAAAAACAAAATTCTTACAGCAAAGCTCAACCATTAATAAACATTCTGCACAGAAATCTTGTTGCTGACATGTCAGATTGCACAATGTTTGTGGAACAACAGGAATAATATGTACACATGACAAATCAACTATATAATAATTACTTAAAATATTGAAATTTGAGAACTTAACATGATTGCTATTGTCTATTAAGTCCTACCAAACTGAACTTACTTCTTTGAGCGACACGTGTAAACTCCTCAAGCTCAAAGATCCGGTTAATCCCACCAGAGAGTTCAAGGAACTTCTTATGTAACTCAAGAATGTCGCCGAAGGCTATGAAGCTCTGTGACACCACTGAAGCCAAGAACCGCAGAGCATGTGCCAACTCTCCTGTTGCACGAAGCAAAGGTAAAATGCATATCGGGATGTTTATAAGATGGAGAATAATATAGTTTGGAAAAATGGAAGAGTTTTGAAGATTACTACCTTGAGTTGAGGTTAAAGCTCTGTCTCCCTTTGTGCTCCAAAGCATACAACAGACTCAGACCCCATGTTACATTGTGTGGAAGTTGCTTTGTTACAAAATCATCAACAATACCATAAAGCCACTGTTTCCTCAAAAAGAATCTTTGAGTGGTTAATTAATCTGACGAATTTAGCCTCAACCATCTGAAATATGAGAATAGATAACAAGCAGAAAAGTTATGATCATCTAATTGAACAAAAATAAGGGTAGCAGAAGCTATTTGGGTGGGTGGGGAGGGGGGCATCTTTACCAGTTAGAAATTGTAAACATAACATGTGCAGTAGAACTGCATACAATGGAAAATATAGGAAACACAAATAACTTTTTTTTACAAATACTAAATGATCTCTGCAAATGCCATAGAGATGCATCAGAAAATAGCATTCCTGTTATGTATGTATTAGAGAGGACTCAGAGGAGACAACCTTGTTATGGTCCACATTATATCATCCTACCTCTGCCCCCACAGCATTTACTCAGCTATTTCAGTTTGTCCAGTTTACCCCTCAACAAGATTTATCTTTTTTTGTTTTCGCCACGTGCAAGTTAAGTTTTAACGTCAATTTTTTGAGATTAATGATCATATTTTATGTTAAAAAATGTTTTAGTTGGGGAGTAAATTGAACCAAACATTGCTTCAGAGGGTTAATTGGACATAGGCCAAACTTGAGGGGACTAATTTGGAATTTTTTCTAAACAATTCTCATAGTATGAACTTGGGCATTATCCATTTAGCATGATGAAACTTACCGCTTTTTTTTTCTCTTGAACCACCACCAAAGAAGGCAATTGATTCAGCATGTGTCCGCAGTCTCGAGTGCATGAACCTTATAAAAGTTCACCAGATTAACATCTAGAATCTTTAAATTGCATGAAAATATGCTTTACTAAAAACGCAACAATATATGTAGTATTTTACCTGAATGTTCCTTCAAGTTCTTGTTCTTGGCCTGAGAGACAACCAAAGTCAGGGGATATAGCTCTCAGAAAGCCCAAACCCAGTAACATGTACGCATACAGTATAGCAACTCCTCTTCGTCCAGATAAGAGCTTCATTCTCCAAGTAAACCTGGTGAATTCAGCTGCAATTAGGACAATGAATTCTAGGATGCTAACGAAAACTCCAACCAAGTTCATGATTAGCAATAGGTACAAGGATAACTCACCAAAGAATGTCAACTAGCGGTTTAACCATTCCAGTAACTAGGCCAGCAAGGTCAGTGGTCAACTTGTCTACATCAAGTGTTAATCTTTGGTCTGCATCAATACTTTTACCTGACATATTGAATACCTGAAATCATACACCACAGATTCAGTCACCCACAGTATTACCGTCGTGAGATATGCAATCTTATTCTCACAGCCAGAACCCCAGCGCAACAAGATAATACAAGGCATGGACACATTTAGGAAAAGCACCAAATATCATTTGACCAAAACTCTGTCCAGACCACAATAAAGCGATGTGATTTAACAGAATATACTTGTGTTCTGGTTGGATAATATACGCTGAATATAAGTGTCATGCAACTTTCTCAAGGCTTGATACTTCTTTCTTCCTATCCATCCCAACCCTAACGCAGTTGTCACCTTTGGCAACTAGCCAACTACTAATGCCACCATAAGCCAGCTTGATAGTTAGGCCAACTCCCAGTATCTTCTTTATTTTCACATAATATGAACAAATAAATGCATTGGAATCAGGACATGGGGCCAAGTCCCAGATCAAACTGTCAGACATATTTCCCTGCCATCTTATTTCCTCCTGTTACTTGCACCCTACTTTTTTCTAGCCTGGGCCAACATTACGTTGATCTGCCTGCTGGAGTGCTGGAGCCACAAGCATCTTACCCAATAATGCAGAGTGGAGCATTCATATTACAACTTCTAAAGCATTTTGAGAAGGTAAAGTTTCCAAATTTGGAGTGTTTTTATTTATTGTCTAGCCAAAAGGAGCAATTTAGTTATCCTAAATGTGTACTTTTCAACATTGTGTACATTTCAGTAGAAATCTCAAGTATTGGACTACCTTGCCATTGAAAACCCATGATTCAAATTTCAAACCGCTGGCTTCGTAAGCCAAACCCGTACAATTACTCAGTAGGTTAGTTTGATCAAATTAGCATGCCTAACAACCCCAGCATTTCATTCTGAGCAAAATATTCTCCAGCTCTCCACTAGTACAGACTGTGTAGATAAATAAATGTTGCATTAAAAATGAATATCAGGACAGCTGCCACACCACCTACAGTCTTTTGGTACCATATCTAGTATATAGAGAAGCTATAATGTATGGCAGATTAAACAAAAAGGAAAAATAAAGCAAAAATGTGTTTGCATTTTATTGCTTGAGGATATACCTTGTAGAATGCATTTCTTTTCAAATAATATCGAAGCAAATGATTGGTCATGCGAATTCGCCATCCAAGGGCAAGTTTTGCAGTTAGGGTCCTGCACAGATACATATTATTTGAGACTAAGAAATTAAACATGTACAGAAGTTACATTAAATCCTCCAAACTTAAACTTGCATGCCCAAAAATGTATTCCAAATCCTACATTAAATACTCCCCACTAAAGAAAACTTTGATCATATAGTTTCTTTACTGAAACTTGTGATGAATCGGTGATAGTTTATTATATAAGTCACTGATTATAACACTGCATGTGCTTCATTTGAAATGTAAAGTGATTATTTATTACTCACTGTTATGTGAACAATTGGGTATGGGTCAAAGGACTCAAGTTAGGTTGCTCACATTGGCCAGCTGACTGGGGGGCTCTTCTCCCATGCCATTAATCAACATTCTGAGGCTGGTTGGAGAAAGAGGGACTAGAGAACATCTTTGATATGCAGGCATAGAACTCCCAATTAGATTGAAAGTAACTAACCACCTGATATGCATGCACTAATCAACTAAGGTGATGTGCATGCAATTAACACCAAAAATCCGTACATCGCAAATAATGCAACTTCCTAATATTAAGATAATGTGATGATGATCCAAATAATCAACAACGTCCTACCCTTATCTATTCCTATGGGAGGAGCTTCCATCTTGCTGCATTTCAAGCTATGTCTCTAGGTACTTGCAGCTAAATGGCTGATGCCCCACATGCACTAATGCTGCAGCAACAACCCTGTGGCCTCCATGTGTAACAGTTACCCAGTGATAAAACTCTTAAAATAGAGTTAACCAATAATTACCTAAGAGATGGTGCCACAAAAGAATTTGCACCACTTTGTAGAATACTGACACCAATCAAGCGAATGAAGGCAGCTTTGTCCTGTTCCAAGACAAACTTCACAGTTGTCCCTGGTAAGATTGGAAGCATCATATGAGAATTACACTTGCAGCTTTTCTAGCAATGGAAGATATCAAAGGGTTAAAAGAAGAACCATTCAACGAAGCAATACGATCAGAGATCCATATGCGAGAGAAAACAAGTACAGCAACAGCAAGCAACTGCCCGCCTTGTTTATCAAATAGTCTAGGAACCTGGGGAGCAAAGTAAATGAGAATAGAATTAGAATTTCAAAGTGTATTAGCACAGGGGACAAAGTCCTAGAGATAATTTAGGGTACTTCATCAGATCTATGTGCGCAACCTTCCTTTTCTAATAGTTACTGAGTTTGTAGTACATTAATCGATTAGTATACTCGACTTGAGAGGTTATTAATTGTTACAGCATATATAGTTTTTTGTTCAAACACAGATCAACCTGTTAACAACATGCAAAGTTACCTGAATTCTACAGTGAAGGCGAATACGAATCATTGCAAAACACAAATCTAGAGGAATTGTGAAGCACAAAGGAGAAAAGCATACTAGTATTTTTAGCATTGCAGCTACTCTGAGAGGCAAAGGTCTTGGGTGACATCGTAAATGTGGAATTCGAGATGTCCGTGCTGCATGCTCTATTTCCACCTTAGGGGATGTTGCTATAATCTCTGTACAGTATGAATGATCCTTGGACCCCAATGAAGCATTGCTCTGGTAAGGCAACCCCACAAAACAGCAGCATTAGAAAATCTGTTAATAATGATGGAGATTGGAACAGAAATTCAGAAGGCCAGAAGCATATACCTTTGCCCTGCTCATAAAAGCCCTTTTGAACAGTCAGTGCGTCAGATTTACGATCAGTTTCTGATGATGAAAAATCAGATTCTTCGGTGGAAAATGACGAGTCATCACTGCAAAATTAGGTTTATTACTAATTTCTAGTGAATTAATTTTGGAAGAACAAACGTTTGACAGCTTATCTCAAGGGCTATAAGTTTTAACCTTCTATGCTGAACATTCCAACCTCCTTCACCGTCCAAGGATAGAACAATATCATGAAATGCAACTAAAGCTGGTCGATGAGATATTGTTATGCAGGATGTACCCATAGCTCGAACCTTTTTGCAAAAACGTTCTTCCATATCAGTTGTTACGGCACTAGTGCACTCATCAAGGATGGCAAACTTTGGCTTATGGTAGAATAACCTGGCCATTCCCAATCTTTGCTGCTCGCCGAGGGACAGCTCATCACCCCAGTTAACTTCCTTATCAAGAGGATAGCGTTCAAGCAAATATTCCAGGTCAACCTGCATAAGAAGCATGGTTAGAAATTCCAGTTGGTTCATATACTCAAAAGTTGTAGTTCAAGAAGCCACAATATCAAATGTAAAACGCAACTTGAATAGCATTACATTCTTCAGAAGGTCCACCATTCCATCATAGGTAAGCGGCTCAATCTCCTGATCTGCTGTAAGAGGATATATTAGCTGTTCACGTAGTGTTCCAACAGCTGTGTATGGTCTTTGCGGGACATAAAAGATCTCCTTATTTAGATCTGAACCAACACCAGGTTTAACAATGTGGCCAGATACCAGTGGCCATAGACCCCCAAGGACCCGGAAAAGGGAGCTTTTTCCGCTACCATTGGGACCTGGAAGGAGTGTAAATCCGTAAAATTGTTAGCACAGTGGGACATAAGATTTTCAAACAAACATTTTGTGCAAAGATGTATACATATTGAGAGTTTGAGATCGTAACAAGACATAGAAAAGGAATATAAGATCAAAGAGTAAATGCAAGACATTTTAACACTATCGTACAAGAGGGTACAAGAAATGTAAAGACTTCCATCACATCATATCCAACATTGCAACTTCATTATCACACAATCAAATAGCTGTAGATGTTTCTCAAATGGTCTACAACATGTTAAATAGAAATGAACATTAAGCTAAGGATATATAGTTGCATAAATTTGCATATCAGCCTATAAGTCCATACAAGTTTCATCACAGAGACCAATGTGATAGTTAAGTTGCAAGTAATGTTCAAAAAAAAAAAAAAAGTTAAGTTGCAAGTCTAAATTCAGAATAGCAAATGCTTTATAGAAGATTACCAGTGATCAAAAGATTAGAACCAGTTTCTACCGGAGAGTCAAACCATCAACCAAAACATTACCTGCAGGTGTGACTACCTGCAACCATTTGACATCAGAAGCAGGAAATAAATAGCAAATAAAAAAATGAATATGACTCAACCAGCATGTTATTACCTTAACATCTGAAAATTCTATATGGTTTGCTTCACTGACATAATTTCCAGGAGAATTGTGATTCAGTGATCTATCACGAACCCCAGATAGCTCACGTGAAACATCCAATAACTCACGAATCCGGTCTGCATAGCCACTGTGAAATTACATTGAAAGTCCATACGCATCACAATCATGACTGTGTAAAGTTTAAACTCAAAAGCAGATGAGCAGAAAATGCATCTGGAACACAAAAGTAGAACAGGAGTCCACCAAAGTTTCCCAAAGAAAATCAAGTGACAATGTGTTTTGCATGTAAGTAAAAAAGAAATAAATAATTCTCCAGCTGTACTATGCCTAAAGTATGGTTCCTATCAAAACAAACATAAATCAAGTATGGTTACTACCAAAACAATCATAAATCTGTGACAGACATCAGTGCAAAACTTTAATGACATTGCAATTCTCGTATACTAGAATGAAAAGGCACCTATGCAGCATGCTACAGGTCCAATCATATAGAAAATAATGTCATAACTGGCAGAGTTTGAAAACTAAAAGCGCAGGTTGGTAACATATCAGGGAGAGGATGTTAATGATTTCCAGTCTCCGTAAAAGCACTATACAAAGTGGCATAATGTGTCTTCTTCTTGGAACAATATTAAACCATCAAACAACAAAAAATAGAAGTGAGATTCATCCCTCTTCAAACAAAAAAAAAAGGATCTTAGCACTAAAATGGTTCCATGAAATAAAGTTATTCTCAGTCTGCATTTGTCAGAAATTAATGGAACAAGAAGTGTCACATTGCCAATTGCTAATGCACAAAACAAAACCAGATTTAATTGGATGACATGCACCATAATCCAGTAACTTTTCAAGCAAAGTATCACCTTCAACAATTCAGATCTATAGGGTAATTTCTACAATAGGTGGAGAACTGTACCTCAGGATATTTAAACGTCGTGTGCTGATAGAAAGGATCCCAAGAGACTGAAACAATGAAATGATCACGCTTGTGTGATATCGAAGATTGCTCAACATTTCAGCCCTTCCAAGGGTAGATGAATCAGGTCTAAGGTTGCCAGAGAAGAAAGGTTCTATAATAAGGACAACTGCCACAGTGGCACCAAAATACTTGAGAAAGAAATCTTGAATCATGCCAAACCACCAGTTTTCATGACGCACAAGATTCAGGTGCTCAACAAGAGCCTCAAACCGCTGCATAATATGAGATGCTTCTCTGTTCTCACCACCATAAAATGCCACACTCTCAGCATGTGTTCTTAATCGTGAATGAAGTTGACGATAGTCTCCTTCTAGTTGCTGTTCCGTAGATTTCAGCTTCCCAAAAGCAGGAGAAAAGTTCCTTATTACCCCACCAGCAACTAGCACATATGCCTGAAAGCATTTACATATTAATAGTACCTAGTAGTTAGTGGGCGAGAAACTTGTTGTCGTGATACATTATAAAAGCACTAAGGAAACAGCTTCGATAAATGCATCATCGGCTATCGCATATTATATGTGTAAATGAAGTATCACTGCTGAAATTTTGCAACAAGAATTTTACCATGATCCAGAGCACGTATTTTGGACTAGCATAAGAACAGAGACGCCAGGTGTATATTAACCCTTCTGCAACTGCAGCCAGGTCATCCTGTACAAGTTCACTTAGTTCAGAAGAGAACGGGATATCGCTAGCGATCCTTTGCTCGGATTTGATACCCGATGATCCACATGTGAGATCTTGTAGTAAACCATATTCTGGACATATACAAACAAGAGTGCAGGGTGCCTTGTTAAGATTATACTTAAAAGGGAGAAACATTAAATTAATGAAAAAAGTTAGCATCTTAATAAGGCAAGTAGGAAAAGGAAACAATCTAACTGCTAAGACTGAGAACAACATAAACTTCATTGCCTTACTGAGAAATTATTGCTGGCACGAACTAAAATATTGGTGGGCAAATTCAACTAGCATAAAGAAAATGAGGACACTAAAGAGTGGGAGAAAAAATTACTGGCAAATAGCATCCTGATTCCAGTTAGGAAAAATAGTATGCACGTTTGTTCAGGTACCAATCTAATACTGTAATTGACTATCACAGACACGGAATTCATCTAAAATAAATGTAGCAAAAGGGTAGGTAACGAAACAGAATCCCCTGCTTGCTGTATTTTATGGATTTTTCTCTACTATATAAACAGCTTTAGTCTTTTATCGCATGTAAACCTTTGCTGCAATGGTTATAAATGGTCACTATCTATAACATAATACCAACAAGAACCAAATTAGTGCACTGATAGATACAAACTTAGGAAATAACTTTTCTTGGAGTTTAATTTTACAATGCTGTTCATGGTATCATTCTGAGGAAACAAAAATGTGTGCGCTAGGAAGACAAAATGAAATTAAGGCAAAAGCAAAACTGCAACAGATGTACCTCAAAGTAATCAGCATGGGCGATATCTGTTAAAATTTTCTTGAAACGCAAACTTAAAGAGCCAGTTAAGTATTTTGAGGTCTGATACAATGTGGATTGGAGGAAACATAACATAAGATTTTCTATGATCAAGCGTGTAAATGTTGGGATGCGCCGAAGAAATGCTGCTTTAAACAAAAAACCCTGAACTCTTGCTAATCTATGCCCCACAGCTGTCCGCAGCACCTGCAGAAAAGAATAAAGCACTGAGAATAATGTTTCTAGATCATTAGTAAAGCTTCAAATACTGTTTAAAGCTCGTCAGTAGTTTGATGTTAGATAGAAAAAAAAAACCTGAACTTTGTAGTGATGGTAGTATCATTTTATTAAATGGTCAACATAACCTTTTTTAGGCGTTAAAACTTTAGCCGGTGAAACATATTTTTGAAACTGCATTAGATTTATATTGTTTGTTTTATGTTTTTTTTCACTAAAACAATGTTTTTTGCTAAATTTCTTCATATCATAAACATGGTATTGTTAAACTGCTTGCCTCGTTAAGAAATTACAGAGAGTAAATACAGATGTACTAGTCAATAATGTTTGCTTTATATGGTACTATGGTAGCAGCAGTAGGCCACTCACTATCAACATCGGGACCACCTGTGTGTGTAACAGTGTAAGAGCGAAAAGCTACAAAAGGTAGAAATCTCTGAAACAAGTACATTACTCACAGAATTACAGAAAAATGGCAGAACCTACCGCTGTTAATACCAGGCCGAGAAGGTATCGCGTGCCACTGGGCCCAATCTTCTTGAGTAGGATAGCAGCGAGGAAATGCAGAGATTTGAGGCCACTCCTTCTCTGCTTTGCTGCAGCCAATCCACCGCCGGCACCGTTCTGGCTCAACCCATCCCCATTCGCGGCCAATGCATCGGCTTCACCACCGCGATTCGCCTCCGGACGCCTCCTCCGCCGGCTCTGGCTCGAGCGGGCATACGCCAGAGCCCCGCCGGCAAGCACCGCGCCGGAGACAACGGCGAGCGTCTTCCTGGTTGGTTGCGCACAGAGAGACGAGACGACGGTGAGGAAACGAACGCACGTACGGCGCAATTGGGAAGAACGGCAAGCAAGGAGAAGTGAAAGGAGGGAATTTGGCGAATGAGTGAGTGATCCGAGCCGACCGACCTCCTGGAAGCGAGAAGCCCCCGTCCGCGGTCCGTGAGCTGCAGCAGCTGAAGAGACGGCATGGTGGCGCCGCCGCGAGATGGCCGCCCCGAGAGGGCGAGATCTCACCTCACGTGCGGCGACAGACGAGCGGATGCGGCATCACAGCGTCCCTCCCGTCGCCGCGGAGCATGTCGCGGCACCCGAACCGGAGACCGTGAAAAAAAAGACGGATTTTTTAAGGCCCGGTCGAGAGAGTAGGCAGGCGCCGGCGCACCGGCAGGAAGGCTGAAGGAACCGGGGGAATCTTGCGGCGGTGGGGACAGTGGGCGGAGGCGGGCGAGAGCGGTGGGTGGGATCGATCTCGGCAGAGCAGAGACGGCCGGAGAGATCGCCGGACGGCGACGCGGGTGAGGAGCAGCAGTAGATGCCGCGAACAAGCAATGTGAGAGCGAAGGGAGTACAGGGAAGGAAGGAACGGTTGATTTGATGATGAGATTTATGTAAGAGAGAGAAAGGGTCAAGATACAACAGTGGAGTGACCCTGTAGAGAGAGAGAGAGAGAGAGAGAAGGGGCTCACTCAGACAGGTACTGGTACAGCGCAGCAGAGAGAGACTGGTAGAGAGAGAATCCTGAATCTTGCTGAATCCACACAAGTTTTGTGCAAAAATCATCCTGTGGTCTTTCGTATTCTAAGGGCTGTTTAGAACGCACGAATTTTATAAAAACTTTGTAAAAAAATTCATATGAAAAGCACAGGAACAAAAAAAACGCATTACAAAGGGGCCTAAAATTGTATGTATGCTGAATGAACTTCACAATTCTACAAGAACAAAAACAGTTCATTTGTGCTCCCTTGGAGTGAAATGGATGCGCACAAAATTTTGTTTTTTTAATTCCCTTGAGCCTCGAATGAAAAGTGAAAAGAAAAGATATAGAAAAGTCTTTCCTCAAACAAACATGTGAGAGTGGGAAATCGTATTCCCCACCGGCCACCAGGACACAATTAGCGTGTAGCGTCAACGACTAATGTTCTGATGTAGACAAACCATCAGGAATTCAGGACCAGATCTTTTCATGCCTGCAGTAAGGGTATACTTTAAAGGTTTAAAGATTTTCTTTCACGAGTCTCACCAAAAAGGACCTGATAAAAATATTAACATGAAGTAGGTCTTTTGTTGTTTTAACGTGAAATTGTGATGGAACACAAGTGGTTAAGGATCTTTGGTACATTTTTTTTTTGAAAAGTTGCTTAATGCTCCCTCCATAGTAAACTAAATAATTTTCTAAGGTTTATTAAAATTCATCCTAAAGTAAATAACATTCTACATAAACATAGAACATTGCCTCCTAACGTGGAAGTTAATCATAGTGCATACAATAAATAGCTGCTAAATTCAAGAGATATTCTCTAGGGAAGAAATGGAGACGATAATGCATGCGTCTTTTCTCAACGTTCTTAATCTATAACTACTATAAGCCTAAAACCCACTAAGCTAATTCTCTTGGTTGTGATTGGTTGAGGCTCGAAAGTAATGTCGGTGACATCATCAAAAGAGTTACTCCCACTAAGAGTATTTATTTTCCACTAGCTATTTCTTTTGAAATAGAAAAAATATTTTAGCACCTAAATCAAGTATCGTAATTAAAATCCAATTGCCTTGTTCCTCGCAATAAACTCTTCAAAACAAGACCCCACATGGATATATTTCGATAACTTTTTGTAAAAATTTAAACTGTTTGTAAGCAAAAACTGTTTGTAATTAAAACCTAGCAAAAAGCGCATATCACATGGATTACATGTGGTGCTCCGAAACATGCATAATTTTATGAAGGAAAACTCCTAACATTTTGGGAGGCGAGATGATCCTCAGGTATAGTAGGGGTGGGGGTTTAGGTAGTTGAGATTTGGGTGACGCCCAGTTCAAATAATCTATATCATGCATGTCAATGGATATAACCTCCCGCAATTGACCTACTACATCCATATATATCTATTAATTCAAAGTTTCGATCATTATAAACTTCTTATATTTCTATTTCATACCCGCAGCAACGCGTGGGGCATCCTACTAGTTTATCTCAAAATTTATAGAAACTTATTTATTATGCAACGGAGGAGTGATAGATCTAAACACTCCTCGCACACCTGTGATGCATTAAATAAAACCAGTAAAATAAAGGTAAGAGAGCATGAAGTAACCTGTTTTGACAATGACATGGTAAGCATTTAAATGGTATACATAATTTACGGTAAGACTCTCTTAATAATCTTAATTAAAAAAAGGTGAATGTAATAAGAACCAAGTGTTAGAAACATAATAAGGAGCATGCATATTTTTGTAAGAATATTGCTAAACAAGAACATTGCAAGGACTGGGATGGAAAGTGTACACCGTGGTTGTTAGTTAGTTGTGGTGTCAATTTTTTTAAGGGATGGATTTCCCTTTCTTGGGCTTCTAAGCATTATTCAATGCTGTTGGGCCGTTAAGTTGAGGAACTTACACTGCACGGCACCCTGCTGAGCTGAGCTGAACTGACCTGGCCAGATCTTTGCACTTGCAGTTGCAGAGCGTGCTGGGCACTTTACACTTCACACACACATCGTTCTCTACAAGTATAATAAACAGACTAGGCAAAGATGCAAGCCAACTTAACCACTGTGTATTCTCTAGAAGCAGGCAGTTAATTTATGGCTTGTGGTTAAAACGAAGTAAAACAGGGCATACTATACTCTCTTTGTCCCTAAATAGATAGATTTTTATGGTTGTCTTTAAGTCAAAATTTTTAATTTTTGATGATTGAGTTCTAGAAAAAAAATATAAGATTTATGACATGAAATTAGTACCATTAGATATACCATAGAATATAATTTTATAATATACTCATATGTCATAATGTTGTTATTCTTTTTTATAAAATTAACCGAAATTAGTTGTTTCAGTTTATTAGCCGGCTTATAAGTTCATCTTAATATCTTGAGGTTTTAGATTTTAGGTTAACAATAATCTTTGATGTGTTCTTTCATCTGTGTATAGGGGTATTTAAGGAGACCATACGGTGACAGTAGTCGAGACAACAATGTCATATTGCGGCGGGAGAACGTGATTGCCACGCACCGAGAGAGGGGAAGATGCTGGTAAAACGGTGCAAATAGCGGGTAAATCAGTTTGAGAAGGATTTCAATCCGCACCTAGGTCTTATTTGGCTACACACAAACATACCTCAATCCATGTGATTTGAGAGGGATGGAGATGAAACTTAAGTTAAATTCCCTCAATCCCTCCCAAACCACATGATTGTTAAATTTCACCTCAATTTCTTTCAAACCACTTAGATTGGGGTGTATTTGTAAGTAACTAAGCCTTAGTCGATAGCAAATTCCAAATAGAGTTAAACTACTGCTTATGACCCTTGTTAATTTAATGCTCCCGCGTGACCTAGAGCATCGGTTGTCGCCGTTCCTGCCTCCACCACTGACGATCCCCCTCTGTTTCCCCTTCGCCATCTCACCAGAGAACGGAGGAGTGTGGATCCATCGTTTTAACAAGTTTTCTAGTAGATCAAGTTCGTTAGGGTTAGGGTCTCTCCATACCAAGTTCTTTGGTATTGGAAATTTATCTCCTCCTCCTTCTCGGTGACGACGAGGGGCCGGGTGGTTCGGTTTTCTCCATGGCAGCTCTATTGAAAATTAGGGCGACAACCGGTGTTAGCATCTTCTTTTAGCATGACGATATGGAGACTTAGGTTTCTAAACAACGATATCAAGGCGGAGATGATGTCGTCACTATGAAATAATATTCTCCGTCCTCTTCTCCATTTTATTATGTTTATATCTGACCATGATAAAGAACTAGTGAGAATAAGCTTCAAACCAATCTTTCCTATTCTTGGTCGCAGAAAAAAGAAGAAAGACAGAAGAAAAGAAGTTTCTAAACTTTGCCTGCAAAAATGTTAGCTGTCGTCGTTTATTGGGTTTGCTTTCTCATGCCTTTTGCCGAGTGTTTGCCTATGAGGTCATCCATACGAAGCGTCATACAGGTTTGGAGCTATACGAAGCGTAGGTACAGTAGTGATAAAGATCAATTTCTAGATATACGTAGTGTATTTCAGAGTGTTTGCAACGTAATAATGTACTCAGCTATAACCTAATATTATTCTTTCGTCAAAATAAACGAGGACTTATTAGACTGACCACCGCGTTGGTTTTTATCGATGCTGAAAGAAGAAAGAGAATGTTGAAGCATTGAGTAGTGCCATTGTGGGAGCAAATGCTGAAAGAGAAAAAAAAAATGCAAGCATTGAGGAATGTTCTTGCCCTGGTGCTGAACAAATAAACATTTATTTTTTAACCTGATGGACGTGTGAAGGCACGAAAGGAATTGGATGAAGTTCTGGCAACTTTGAGCCCACATGTACTAAGCACTGATATCAAACGCTATAGTTGATGCATCGCATCGGCATGATCAGAGTATGAAGATTCCTTTCGGTCTTTTCGACACCGCTCACACTACGGGCAGTCAAGAAGGCAGGATGGAGGGGATGGAGCGCTGCAGGGCGAGGTTGGTGATGACGGGGTTGGTTTGGTGAGTATAGATAAGGAAAAAAAAAATGATTAAAGAGAATGGTTGAAAAGTCGCATTTCGTTTGTTTGTGGTTGATTGTTATTTTTTGATTTTAAAGTAGAAGGTTATGACTCGATAATGACAAAGGCCCACATGAAAAACGCTTTCAGCAATATACTGATTGTGTATTGAAAAATGGGTCTATGCCTAAATAACGACAAGCGTCCAGCTCGTTGAAACGAACGTAATACATGCATGAGCCACAACCTGCCGGTCTCAAAAGGAGTCATGCATGGCTAGCTGGCTAGCTCGGGGAAATTAAATTCTTGGTCACAATAGAAAAGGTTTGCAACTTCTTTAATCTGCAAAGAATTTGGCACAATCTCGTGCACTTTCATTCAGAAAAGTTGAATATAGTGGCTCAACTTAACAAGCACAACACATTTTTTTTAACACAAGCACAACAAATTTTAGATACTGATTTACCATAACAAGTCCAGCCCAGCCCAGTACAAATGCGTCCATATATACATAAAAAGGCAAGTACAATACAGATAAGTCACACACACTCTATTACTTAATTATCAGGTCCACTCGCATAACTTGGGGTGACTACAGCGTCACTGAAAGTCTGGCTCGCTCGCTCGCACGCACGCACTATATAAGTTAAGTTAATTATCAGGTCCAACTAAGTAAGCATAACTTAGGGTGACGACAGCATCACTGAAACAGACATAGCTACAACAATGGAGTATTATCCAAATCAGTCAGGGGATCATTACTGACCAAGAAAGCTTCACGTGCAACTTGCTTGCACCAACAGCAAGTGGGGCTTCAGCTCTGGCATTGATCCTTGGAGAGAATACTATGCGCTCAGATTTACCATCACTGGTCTCAGCAGCAATCACCAGCAAGTCCTTGACATAGACAGATACAACAGATCGCATAAGCTTGAGATCTCCACAATCGTCAACAGTCATCGCATCAGCCTCTTTGCTATCATACAGCACAAACATGTACTGCATGTTGGCAGTCAAGGCAGTGATTTTTCCATGAAAACCTCCCTGCAGAACTTCAACTGCAATAGTTCCCTCCAGTGCACGATCAACGACTGTATAAGTCACATCCACAGTACTGAGCCTGGTAGCAAGAGATTTGGTTTGGACCATGTATCCCATCTTCAATGGACCGATTGATGCATTCCTGATGGTTATGAGTCCTTTACTAAGTTCTCTGTCTTGTATTTGATGATCCATCATCTTCAGATCAGTCTCCACATAGATATCTCCACACAATGCGAGGCCACGTTTTGGCCCAGTCAAGATCAATGATTCAGCCTACAGCAAGGTTTATTTACAGGATACGTTAGTGACACATTAATTTTTTTAGATTAAGAAACACAATGTTCGGCCTACCCCATTACAAATAAATAGTGGAGAAAAATTACAGCCACATTATATATGGGATTATGCTGTTGGGTATGTATATAGCTAGCTAGCTGATGAAAATGTCAATGGTGTGGGATCTGAAGCAAGATGTGTGGATCGATCCTCTCTAGATATGCAACAGTGCTGTAACATCAGGAACCAGGAACACTATTTGTGTATCTTTTTTTTTCCTAAGAAGAAAGTAGCTAAAAGATATATGTGTAACAAGAAGCATATATGTGTCTTTCTGAAAGTATGGATTTTTATTAGAAAGCATTATAGTGCCTAGTCCTGGTTACACCGTCCCAGCATGCAAAATAGGAACTGGTTACAGGTCAGGTCACTATACCAATCCACGAGTGAAAAACAAGGCTCCAATGCACAAACTAGAAAATGAGATGCTGTACCTCAGAATTGATGAGTTGGCAATTGTCTTTGCCGCGGCGGAAGTGATAAACACACTTCCAATCGATGCTGTCCCTGACAATGATAGTGCCATAGACACAGATTGGGAAGGCAACATCCAATGAGGCTATCTTGATGGACAGGAAGTTTACAGCCCTAGACATCGAGCGAAAGTCGCTCTCTCTTTTGAAGGGGCAATCAATACATCTCATCGGACCAATGGGTGCTGTCATGATACACATGTGGAAATACAAAGCAAATAATGAGATACTAGATCATCAGTTGCATCTATGTATATCATCATGTTTAGAATTGAATTGATGATTGGTTCAAATTATAGCTCCAATTAATCCAAGACCCAACAAAGGAACATTTTCTAGCATGTGGAATCAAATCATATCAGCGCATTGTTACTCTTACAACAAATACAGTAGAAGTTGCTAATCAATTTGTCATAGATGATGGACTGCAGGTGGAGGATTGAACTGAACTGCAACGCAACATGCAAAAGGAAAGGAAAGGATGGAATTGAAACAAAGGGACTTACACTCCTCATCGAGGTCGAAGTGATTGAGGTTGCCGACGGTGTAGCGGCTGTAGTACAGCCCGCCCTGCTTGGGATCGAAGTCGACGATGCGAGCAGAGGCCTCCCTTCGCCGGACCCCCTGGCGTCGCCCTCTTGCGTAAGGCGGAGCGCGTAGTGCAACTCGTCGTTCCTCAGCCTCTCCACCGCCGCCGCTCGCTCGGCCTCCGTCATGACCGAGAAATCCGGCCTCGGCGACACGCGGACCCGCTCATACTCCTCTCCCAATGAAGTACGCTGTTCCTTGAGGCTGGCCACCTCCGCCTCCGACAAATGCTGCTTGCCCATTATCAACCTCCTGGAGATGGTGCCAATCCACTTAAGGATCTCCTCCTGGTAGTGCTCGGCCTCTCGACACTCTTGGTACCACGCCGCCGCCGCCGCCACCGCCATAGCCGCCGCCGCCTGAGAACAAGCAAGCAAGCCGATCTAGGGTTCGCAAGTGCTGCGGCCCCAACGGAGAAGAACTCGAGTATCTATCACCCACGGCGCTTGCAGAGATCTTCTCCGTCCGTCCTTTTCTATTTATTTGGGGGAAGGGGCGATGATGGGCTGTCGGCCTTCCTTTTCTATACGGATACGGCCATCAGCCTGGCCCACTAATCCATGCCTATGACCACATTTGAAGCCCAACTCTTTAGATTAGGAACGCCTCCAGCCCAGCACATGACCCAATCCAGTCTTTTAAGGCTTCAAAATTTCTTTTTTTTTCTATGTAAAGTTCATGGCTGGTCTTCGAAGATGTGTCATCCCGGTTCTTGAGCTCGTAAAATATGTCATTCCAGTCTTTAAACTTTACTTGGGTCTCATATTCATCCAAACAGATATGATCACATACAGGTCTATATCTCATCTCTTACATCTATTATGGCCATGGCTACCTATTCAGCCTGTGCGACTAGGGAAAGCAGCGCCCGCTGTGGGTGGTGAGCACGTGTTAAATTTGGTGATATAAAGTCGATCGACAAGATGTGCTCAAATTTATTTGATGTGAGAGAAAATACTTATTGGCTTGGTCGATAAGCCCAAATAAAGACAAACGAATATGGCGCCCAAAAATTTATAAAAACAATGATTAGATCTAAAAATTTCACTATATATATAGCCCCATAAAAGATGTCTACAGACACCCACAAGCTAAGTATACCTCACTAAGTCACTGTAATTCGCCACATATATATGTATGGAGTAGTTCGTGTACTTAGCACCCCCAGTGCGTGCCACAGCGCTGTTGCATGCCCGCAGCACCGCCGGTGCATGCCATTCTTGTGCGTGCACGCAGCCATGTATGCATCGCCGATGGTGCACACAGCCACTGCACCCCACTGGATGTCGTGGAACTATGGAAGAGTCCAAGTTTGCAAAGGTCAGCGAGGTCTGCGAGACTGCCACAAAGCGCTGGAGCGAGAGTGGGCGACAAACTGACAAGCACGCTACGAATGGCCCAAGGGTGCGCAACCACGTAGCGCGCACGAGCGGCCGCGGTTGTTGCCCATGTGAGAGCAAGTATCATAGAAGGCGGTAAGCCAGCCGGTCATCGATGTGAAGGGGGAAATAAATGAAAAAAAATAGATTGTAATGTCGGAGGGCTAAGACACGAGACAGAAACTCTGTAAAAGAGAAAGATAATTGAATTAAATGCGTTAATAACAGCCGCCAACTACTATATGCGATAGTCGGCAGAAGGTTGTAAGAATCATTACATCCCACCTACCAGCTGTGTTATTAAACTTGCTTTAATAGTAACAACAAAGGGTTTGCACGACTGCCGCTGGGCTACTCACTCTCATGCATAAGTGTGCATGGTGGCGGTGACTCACCCATG
>JADLZL010001050.1:0-78324 GCA_015844335.1 Chrysopogon serrulatus
GTGGTGATCTTCTCCTATATATACCCCCTTCTTCCTCCCACCATATTCCAGGCTGTAGCTCGAGCAGGTTCTTCCATGGAGAAGCTTTGGAGGTCCAGATTTCACTAAATACAAGGGGGAGGTTTTGCTCTTGATTTCTTCGGAGGAGGTGACTAAAAAGGTTAGTTTATATGTTTCTTGCCTTATTTCCCCCATTCTTGCTCAATCCCACCCACTTTTTGAGATCTAGGGTTTCACCTCATGAGAGAGAGAAAAGTAGCTAGGTTTTTGTTTTTTCTCAATAACTCTAGTCACTATTTTTCTAGGGTTTCCTTTATTTTAATAATTAGTTATGTGTAGTTTAATTAGCTATTAGTGATGTTTTTAGTGGTGATTCTTTAATTATAGTTTCATTAAATTTTAGTTTTTTATTTAATTATTAGTTAATATGTTATATTGATGCTTAAAATTAGTGTTTGTTTAATTATGTAGTTATATTATGTTTAATATAATTTATAGTTTTGTTTTTTTTAAATCTAGTAGTGGTGAGGCTTTGATTAGGGTTTCATTATGTAGTCTTCTTTTTAGTTTGTATGGTTCCATCTAATAAATTGATTCTTTAAATTATTATGTTCAGTTCATTTAGTTGTGTTTACTCTTATTTAATTATTAGTTTATGTGTTATATTGATGCTTGAAATAAGTGTTTGTTTAATTATGTAGTTATGTTTTGTTAAGTTAGCAGTGGTTAGGCTTTAATTTGGGTTTCATTAAGTAGTCCTTCTTATTTTTTTTTAGGATTTCATATAATAAAATGATGCTTTAATTTACTATGTTTAGTTCATTTAGTTGTGTTTAGTCTTATTTAATTACTAGTTTATTTGCCATATTGATGATTAAAAATTATTTTCTCTTTAATTATTAAGTTTTGTTTTGTTAAATTAAGCAGTGGTTAGTCTTCCTTTATTTGCCATATTGATGTTTAATTATTAAGTTTTGTCTTGTTAAATTATTTACTATTGCTTTATATACTTTTGAGAGGCGAATTTTTTTAACTAGTTGTTTTAACTATATGTGATTTAGCCAGGGCGTGTGTTATTTGAGAAATATACAAGCGAGGAGTTCTTTTCATCTATAATCCATTGAAGGAGTTTCTTGATCATCTTAAGGTTTGTTAGTAATTATCACGTAACATTAATGTCTTCTTTTTTAGTGATTATATTATTTAAATCTATTAAACTCTATAACAGGTAACAATGGGACGAGCATTACGGATGTATAACTTAGACGAGTAGATCCATCCTACGTACTTGAGGTCCGTAGGTTTATCGATCTGACTAAAAATCATGCTTTGAGAACACAGACGAAGCACATATATTGTCCTTGCTTGATCTGCAGAAATCTTGTTGTTTTTGAAGACACAAGTCCAATCATGGCTCATGTGGTGCGTCGAGGATTTATGAATGATTACTTGATTTGGACAAAGCATGGGGAGGGAAGCTCGCAGCGTATGTAGGCGAAGACCCTGTGAATCTCGGTGGCAATGGCCCGGATATGCTTGTTGACGATGTATACCGGTTCGGACATGAGACGAGAACACCATTGTCCCCAAGAGAGTGAACATGTTGTGCCCGATGTTCATGATGATGATGATGCAAATGTTGGAGGAACCGACGCCAACAGAACTCAGGTGGAGGATGAAGACGCAGAATTGATGGCTGCACTATTGCATCGTCATACGGATCCATCAATGTTTTTCATGAAAGGGATGAAGGCCTTAGAGCAGGCAGCAGCAGAGCCCTTATACGATGAGAGTAAGGGTTGCACCAAAGAGTTCACGACATTACGGTCTGTGCTTAAATTGTTGATGTTGAAGGCTAGGTACGGATGGTCCGATGCCAGCTTCGATGCATTATTGAGTGCTCTTAGAGATATGCTTCCAAAGGAGAACAAAGTCCCTGCTAACACTTACTATGCAAAGAAGCTAATCAGTCCGCTTACTATAGGTGTCCAGAAGATCCACGCGTGCAGAAACCACTATATCTTATATCGAGGTGATTACAAAGACTTGGACAAATGTCCAAATTGTAGTGCAAGTCGGTACAAGACGAAAAAAGACTATCTACAAGAGGAGAATGCAACTTGTTTCCAAAGGGAAGAAGAGAAAGAAGACCCAACGAGAGTTCAAAACTCTGTAACAAAGAAAATGAAGAAGAAGACTATTATGCCCAGAGAAAGGTTCCAGCTTTGGTGATGTGGTATCTTCCCGGTAGTTGATCGTCTGCGGTGTTTGTTTGCAAACCCTGAGGATGCAGAGCTTATGACCTGGCATGCTTCTGAGAAGCACAAAGTAGACGGAAAGCTTTGACATCCTGCCGATGGGAAGCAATGGTAAAAATTCAATGCTGACCACCCAGAGTTTGCTAAGGAGACAAGAAATGTTCGGTTCGCACTATGTACCGACGGAATGAAGATCCCTTCTCCGAAAAGGAGCAAAGACGCATAGCACATGGCCGGTGCTCCTCACTATCTACAACCTCCCTCCACACTTGTTGCGAAGCGCAAATACCTTTTGTTGACCATTCTTATTTACGGACCTACACAACCCTGGTGTTGATATCGATGTATTCTTAGAGCCATTAATGGAGGAAATGAGAATATTGTGGGATACAGGTGTCGCCATATTGGACGAATACCGGAAAGAGTCATTCATACTAAGAGCAATTATTTTTGTTACGATCAACGATTACCCAGCTCTCTTTGTATTGTCAGGACAGTTCAAGGGTAAGGTCGGTTGTATAGTATGCTTGGATGAAACTTTTTACGTGTCCCTCAGTGCCTCCAACAAGATAGTATACATGAGACACAGGCGTTTCTTATTGAGAGGACACAGGTACCGCTTGCGAAAGATGGATAGATACTTTGACAATCACGACGAAACAAGGTCCACTGCTCCATCAGGTAATAGTAAAGGTCAAAGAGTGTACGAGATAGTTAAGAACATCAAGTTTGTATTTGGCAAGAAGACAAAAGATGGAAAAGCAAGAAAGAATGTAAAGCCAACTCCTGGAGCTACATTTAAGAAGATGTCAATTTTCTTCAAGTATTTACTATATTGGAAAGAGTTTGATATACGGCACGCGGTCGATGGTATGTACATTCAGAAGAATGTGTTTGAAAGCATAATTGGTACCTTGCTAGATATAAAGGGTAAGACAAAGGAAGGATTGAGTTCACGTTAGGACCTGGTCAATTTGAAGATAAAACCAGAACTTTATCCAGTGTTGCTAGATAATGGAAAGTACCACCTCCCGGCAAAGCAAGCTACAACCCGACTACGGATGAGAAACATGCGATGTGTCTTTGGTTGAAGAAATTGAAAGTTCAAGCTGGATTTTGCTCTAACATTAAGAGCATTGTGTCAATGAAGGATCTTACACTCACCAACTACAACTCACATGATTGCCATATGATGTTGACAACCTTTCTCCCTATTGCCATCGGGGCAATAAGCCCGGTGTTCTTAAAGATGGCAATCACACGGTTATGCTACTTTTTAACGAGATATCACGGAAGGTAATTGACCGAGAGCGGTTGGAGTCTCTTCAGAATTCGCGGTTGAGACAGATTGTCACAGGCTTGAGATGTGTTTCCCACCATCTTTCTTTGATATAATGGTACACCTTGTCGTGCATTTGGTGACACAAATACAGGCTTTGGGTCCCATGTACTTGCATGAGATGTGGACGTATGAACGTTTCATGTCAATACTGAATGGGTACGTACCCACTCGTGCTCGTCCTGAGGCCTCCATGATAGAGGGATACACTACCGAAGAGGCCATTGATTCCAGAGGTCTATTCTGCAATAATTTCCTAAAAGACCATATTGCAATAGGTTTGCCTCCGTCCCGACATGAGGGCAGACTACATGGGTGTGGGAGGATGGGCTGGAAATCATTCATCCCATTAGACTATAATGTAGTCCTCGAGGCGCATCATAGCATCATGCATCAGCTCTCGATAATGGAGCCTCTGATCACACAACACATAGAAGAGGTAAGCGATCATAACCCTGGGCAAACAGAGGATTGGCTATCAAAGGAACACAAGCGTCGATTCACTTCATGGCTAATGGAGCAGAACATTCCAAATGGAGAAACAATTGAGCAACAAACAATCAAGAGGTTGGCAATTTGGACCATCTCGGCGGGTCACATCATGGCGGACCTATGACATTAGTGGCTTCACGTTTTTGTACCACTTCTAGGGACAAAAAGAGCATGGCGCAAAACGGTGGTGTTCGTTGTGAGGCCATAGATGATTCAAATGAAAACGCTACATACTATGGCTTCATTGAGGAGATATGGGAACTAGACTATGATTCATTTAAGGCGCCCGTGTTTCGATGCCAATGGGTTGATGACAAACATGTCACGGTGGACAACTATGGCACGAGAGTTCTTGATATAAGTAAAGTAGGCTACAAGGATGATCCCCCGGATCCTTGCTATCCGTCTTTGCCGCAGGTCTTCTGTGCCGAGCAGATCCTTTCTAAGGAAGAGAAGAAAAGTAGCGACAAGACCAAGCATATAGTTCTTCCCGGAAAGCAACAAGGTTTAGGAGTTGATGGTGTAATTGACCTAGATGACTTCAACCATTTCGGGCACATGTCTCTCTTTAAAGATCATCCTTTGAAGATAAAGAATGTTGAGCGTACCATCCCAAAAAATTCATTGCCATGGGTGCGCCACGATAGAGAAGGCGAGAACAAGAGTGGGGCTAATTTGTATATAATTAAGTTAAAAATTAGTTATTCTCAAGGCAGAACAATTTATCTTTTATAATTTGTACTCTTGTATGAGTTGTCTTGGTATTTATTTTCTAATTATTTAAGTTATTTTCTTTCTACTTCTTTAAGTCCTTTTCTTTCTACTTCTTTAAGTCTTTTTTCTTTCTACTCTCTTGGTATTTACCAAACATAAATACCCTACAAAAAATACACTACAAGAAATAACCTTAAAAAAATAAGCTAAAAGAAATAACAAAAAAGAAATTACCTAAACAAAAAGCCTAAAAGAAAAATTGTACAAGAAATAACCTACAAGAAATAACCTAAAAGAAATAAAAAAAAATACCAAAAAGAAAATAACATAAAAGAAATTACCTAAAAGAAATAACTTAAATGAAATAACCAAAAAGAAATTACCTACAAGAAATAACCTAAAAAATAACAAAAAAGAAATAACCTAAAAGGAATTACCTAAAAGAAATAACTTAAAAGAAATAACAAAAAAGAAATTACCTAAAAAGAAATAACATAAAAAGAATTACCTAAAAAGAAATAACTTCAAAGAAATAACAAAAAAATTAAGAAATAACTTAAATGAAATAACCAAAAAGAAATTACCTACAAGAAATAACCTAAAAAATAACAAAAAGAAATAACCTAAAAGGAATTACCTAAAAGAAATAAATTAAAAGAAATAACAAAAAAGAAATTAAGAAATAACCCAAAAGAAATAACCTAAAAGAAATAACAAAAAATAAATAACCTAAACGAAATAACAAAAAAGAAATAACAGAGAAAAACATTAAGGAAAAAATATAAAATAGAAAAAAAGTTTTTGGCGGTGGTCTTAGCCAACCGCCGGTGAAAATACATTTCCACCGGGCGGTGGTCTTAGCCAACCTTTGTGGTGGAAAGTTTCCACCGGGCGGTTGGCTAAGACCACCGCCGGTGGAAATGCTCCTCTATAAATACCTAGCGCGGGGGGCGAAAAATTTTCTAAGTCGGTGGGCGCGAACTTTTCCTCGACGCCGCCGCCGCCAAAATCGCCGCCACCGCCGTCGCCGCCGCCGCCCCTTCACGAGCACCGCGGCCCTTAGCGACCTGGACGACTACGCCGCCAGCGAATCAACGTCCACCCGTGCCATCGGAGCCCCGCGGCACCGCCGCGAATCCTCTCCTCCTCTCCATCTCCGGCCGCCGCGAATCAACGTCCACCCGTGCGCCGAGGTGAGCGACGGCGGTGCCGCCCCGTGCGGCGCCGCCCTCCTGGCGGCCGCGGGGAGGCACGCAGAGGCCTGCCCTTCTTCTTCGGGCGGTAGAGGGGGGGAAAGGCAGCGCGGCGGTAGGGTGGGTGGAGCAAGGCGCGCGGCGGCCGCCGATCCGCGCCGCCCGCCTCGGTGGCCGCCGGCACGGCCGCGGCCGCCGAGCAGGCCACGCTGGGCCTTCTTGGGGCAGCAGCCCTGTGGTGGTCGGGTTGCCTTTTTTTTTTTTTATTTTGTTTAATATGTAAATTTATAATTAGGTTAATGACTTAATATGTAATTAGGGTTTATGTAGTTAGGGCTTATTATGAAATATTGCTACATATTTTGTTTAATATGTAAATTTATAATTAGGTTAATGACTTAATATGTAATTAGGGGTTAAGTTATAATTTAATATATAGTTAGGGTTTATGGTAAAATTTAATATGTAGTTAGGGTTTATGTAAATATTGAAGATGTAATTTGGGTTTATGTTAGTATTAATATGTAGTTAGGGTTTATGTAAATATTTAATATGTAGTTAGGGTTTTTGTTAATATTGAATATGTAATTAGTAAAATTATTAAATATTTAATATGTAATTAGGATTAATATGTAGTTAGGGCTTATTTTGAAATATTGCTATATATTACCAAGTACCTTTTTTAGTAGTGACCTAGTGTTATTTATAGTCAACGCCGCGATAGCCCGACAAGCGAATCGTTGTGCCACCATCTTCTCATCTTGCTTTGCCGCCCTCGATTGAGTCTCTCCTCCACGCCTTGTCACAGGTACATATTTCCTAATGACTTAGTATTAGTGACTTAATGACTCACTGTAAAATTAGTTAAATTAGTAAAATTAGAAAATATTAATTACTATTGTATGTGAAATTTTGTAATAATTGTATTCATTACTATTGTAAAATTAGTTAAATTAGTGATTTATATTTGTATTAATTGTATGTGCATTTGTATTAATTACTATTGTAAAATTAGTTAAATCAGTAATTAGAAAATATTGTATGTCAAAATTTTCAAATATATAAATTGTATTATTAAGTAATACTACTAAGTAATAGTATTAATATTGTATGTGACATTTTTCAAAAATCTTTATGTATTCATTGTATGTGGCATTTTACATATAGTGTTAGTGACTTAGTGTTATAGTGTTAGTGACTTAGTGTTAATGAGTTCTTGTTATTTCCTAAGTGTTATTACCTAATGGCATAGTGTTAATGACTTAGTGTTAGTGACATAATGACTTAGTGGTATTGACTTAGTGACTTAGTGTTATAGTGTTAGTGACTTAGTGTTAATGAGTTACTGTTATTTTCTAAGTGTTATTACCTAATGGCATAGTGCTAATGACTTAGTGTTAGTGACATAATGACTTAGTGGTATTGACTTAGTGACTTAGTGTTATAGTGTTAGTGACTTAGTGTTAATGAGTTACTGTTATTTCCTAAGTGTTATTACCTAATGGTATAGTGTTAATGACTTAGTGATATTTCCTAAGTGTTATAGTGCTAATGACTTAGTATTATTGTCTTGTTATATTTGAAGTTATCGAGAAGATGACGTCTCCAAAATCTAAAGACCATCAGACAGAAGAGCAGCGTGCAGAGTCACCCACTAAGACTCACACACCCCCGGAGGCACGGTGAGTCTCACGGCATTAAAGCCTTGCCTTTTTTATAACGTCGAACCCTATCAAAGTAACAAACATAGTTATTGCCATGCATAGAATTGTAAATCCTACGGAAGAAGAAGAGAAGCGTCTTGAGAGTCACCCCAAGCGGAAGAAGGACAAGAAGAAGATTTCCATGGTGACATGTTGGAAGAAGAGGAAGATGACGACAACCGAAGTGATCCATGCCCTAGCATAGATAGACAACGCGATAAAAGTGTTGACCCAGATTATGATCCGTATGATGAGGTATACTTAGTACATGAAAACCAATACTTTCCTTCATAGTATTATACTCATAATGATCCTTACACTCTTGAATTCCTTCGGCCAGGAGGTTTTGTCTCAAATGCGGGAACTTCTTGCGGAAGAAGAAGACGTGCCTCAAGACGAAGCACCGTAAACGACCGAGACAACCACCTCCAAATCAAGAAAAAGGAAACAGAGCTTAGGAAACATGGTGACCGAGGAACAAATAAGTGGCCGAGAAGACATATATAGTTCCTAGCATCGGCCCAAAAGGAGAGCCTCTAGTGTCTGATGAGGTGGCGGCCAAGATAAGGAATGCAATTGGTTGGCTGGTCAGGGATAAATTAGACATCACAATCACTAAGTGGAAGGATGTTGGTGAAGATAAAAGGAAAGAGCTATGGAACAAGTTTATAGAAAGGTTTGTGTACCCTACGGGGACGGAGAAACTGGCTAAGCAGTATTTTTATAAACAAATTGCAACATCATTCCGTAACTATAGGTCTGAGATGAATATCAAGTTTCTGAAGCATGGGTACGACCCAACGAGCAAGTATAAGATCACAAAGAAATAAGCAGTGGGAGATATTCAAGGCGCAGAAGAACGACCCCACTGCGAAAGCCAAGAGTGAAGCTGCGCCCGGCACTAGCAAGGAAGAACAAATACCACCATCACCTTGGCACCGGTGGTTATAAGAAGCAAATTCTAAAATGGCGGGCAGAGGAGGAGGAGCTAAAGAAACAAGGGGTTCCTGTGCTATCAGAGAAAGTTGGCGAGAGGACGGCAAATTGGCTCGAGAGGTCGAGGAACAAAACAAACTGCTACGGTGTGAAGCTGTCCCTTAGACATCACGGCCCGGTGATAAGATGTTGGAGCTAGCGGTGGAGGTCAAACAAGGGAAACTCAAGCCACAAAGGGAGAGATATCCCGAGTATTGGACCTGGGCAACCCCGAGCATCTGGCGTGTGTACGAGGCATCTCCTCGAAGATGGGATAGAAAGAAGGATTTGGTGAGGAGTGGGTGGGCATGTATAAGAAACGAGATCAATATAAGGAAGACATGCAGCATTTTTTTGAGGAAAAGGCTAAGGAACAATTCAGAAATATGATGTCGGACTTTCTAACAAATCGATCCACGGTGGTGCGAGAAGTTAGCTAGTGCGATTAATACATTCAGCAGATGAGCACACAAGGCCCACAGATGCGGCTTCGTTCGGGACAACCCTTGCACGGACCTCGGGGAGATGATTCATGGCATGCCCCCTCAATCTGCTCCCTTTCCAAGTAGTGTGGGGTCTACGGGAAACACACACCGCTATCTGTGGATGACATCAATGGGCCGACACCTTGCAAAATGCTCATACGATATGGTATGAAGCATCAACGTACAAGGGAGAGGTAGCAACAGGCTTTGCGATCCCCGGACGTGACTACCACGGTGATCCTATACCGTAAGAGTACTCTGCGGGGTAGAAGTGCCGCGGCGGTCGTCCCGTGCTACGAGGATGACATGCTAGAAATTTCTGGTCTCGAGGGTATTGAGACACTCGGACAGGCCATTAATAATTTCATCCCGTGGCCTCGAAGAGGCGTCCGATTGACCCGACCACCATCTTCCACGAAGAAGCCCCGCGAGAAACTTCGGGAGTCGGCACGATCTCGGCCGTCAACAGGATCCAAACCCACCATCACCCCCTACTGCCGATCCTTCAAGAACCCCACCGTCAACATCGAAACCAGCGGGGTCTCCGCCACAAACAAGTACACCGGTCCGTGAGCCCGGCCGTCCCCACCACCTCAAGACATGGAAGTATCGCCTTGGACACCACCGCCGCCACCAAAGAAGACCCAAGAAAAACCCACCAAGAAGAGGAAATTTTACGTTCCCAAATTGGTTTCCCCATTCGAGCCGAAGAAGAAAAACATTTGGCACCGCCAAATTTTTGGAAGGGATTGCGCTTTCTCGCAAGTCAAGTACCGTGGACTTAGCCGAGCAAATGTAAGGCGTAGAAGAAGCAAAGATCCGAGCACTAAAGATAGTGAGGCCAACATGGGATGACTATCAAAACGTCCCCCGATAAATATGTACCCGGCGGGCCTCTACCGAGTTAGGAACGACTCCAAAAGCTCCCGCCCGGTATAAAAAGACTTCATGATCGGTACATGCGAGCGGCTCGAGTCGGGATCGACGCAATCAAGTAAACATACCACCATTTGCTTTCATAAGTGAGCGAGACACGGCTTTTCGTTACTTTTGAGGACATCGGTTGATGATGAACCTTAAGCGGCTCGGACGTTCAGCTCGTCACGCTTTTTTGCATTGTAAGTGTACCTCTCGTACTAACATGAACTTTTCGTTTATTATTATTGACTTCTATCTTGTGCCTTGCAGAATGCAATATGATCAAGACGAGTTCGTGTGCGGTCTCGGACCAAACAAGAATGAATTCAAACGGATTTGGGTACCTAAGCCCAAAAAAAAAATATGCGAGAATGAGCATACCTTCCGAATTGGTGACGACAACGAAAAATTGAAGGGGTTATCAAAGAAAGACAAAGAAAGGAGAATCAAAGATCTGGAGAAGGATCATGAGACTAGATATGCCATCTACATAGGTAATGCATTGCTCAAAGTATAAACATAGGGAATGCGTAGTTGCCCCTTATAACTTTAGGTAAGTATGGGTTCATATACATATATCAGCTTAAGTATCGGTTTATATAAATGCATAACAACTCGGTTTCGATCGTGCGCAGCGACCACCGGATATGCTTCTTCATTTATCCTAGGGACGGAAGGGTCTTTGGTCTTTGACTCCGCCGACTACCCACCGACAGATATGCAAAATTCCAAAGCATCATAGAACGGTAAGTCGACAAAATGTAGCATGCATCTTTTAATCGATGAGAGTTTAAGATTCTTTGCTAAGCGATTCTTTTTAGATCATAGATGTTGGAGATTCTATAAACTAAGAGGTGGAGTGTTTGACGAGTCCACCATGGCGGGGAGGGAAATAAGATTTTTTACAAGTGGCCGGTGACGTAGAGTTATGAATCAATATCATGCATGTTACATATATAAGATGTTATTACAAGTAAATAACTCTATACAATTTATGTAGTGCCACAAGCAACCAATCGGTTATTTGCATTGTGGATTCTACATGTGCGAGTTCATGAGAACAAATTTAGGACGGTACATCGGGAACCCTAATAAGGTACCACTAATAGTAACGTTTGTATTTATATCGATAACAATACAAATTTACTTAGACACATGGAAATATATATAATGCTTACAAACTTCTTTTTTCGGGCGTATCAAGAAGCGGAGTCCCAAACCCTTCGACGACCTAACTCATGACGGAATAATTGAGGATCTCGCTCATTTATCATAAGAGAAATTATTCCTACAGAGGGAAAATATCACCACCGGAAAGCCCCTTAGCGAGGCGAGTTCGAGCGCTAAGGGACATTAGCGCTCGAAATTAAATCGAAATGATTATTAGATTACTCTCCAATGTAAATTTTATTATCACATGGTGGCCACAAAACAATTTTGATGTAAACAATGTATGATGTAATTAAATTGTTAATGATGTATATATGTATATAAGTATTGTATGGTATAATTACTTTTTCTTGATATATTTGTCATAATTAAATAGCCTTTGTATTGATCATAGTAAGAGAGAAAGATGAGGAGGGGAGAAGGGAGGAAGATGAGGGGGGAGAGAGGAGGGAGGGAGGGGGGAAAGAGGAGGGGACAGAGAGAGGGACAGAGATGAGGGAGGGAGGAGGACAGAGAGGGCGCCAATTCAAAAATGAAAATTCAAATGAATTTTGGTGGGAAAATATTACCACTTTGGCGGTTCACCTAATAAAACCGCCGGTGGAAATCCATTTCCACCGGCGGTTCCTTATGTGAACCGCCCGGTGAAAATGGCATTTTCTTGGGCGGTTCACATAAGGAACCGCCCGTGAAAATGGATTTCCACAGCGGTTTTTCAAGCAACCGCCGGTGAAAATGCAACATTTTCATCGGCCTCTTGCACAGCCGGCGGGCCAAAACGTCGGTGGCAAGGCCTCTAGAACCGCCTGTACAAAGCATTTGTGTACTAGTGCTACATCTAAGGTGCACATTCGTGTTCTTGAGCTCAAGGGTCCGAAGTTTGCAGTATGGAAGGTTTGAGTGTTAAGAGTTACAACAGAGTATGTCTAAGATGCATAGAACTACCGCGAAGAGAAAAGGGTCGGGGTTTACCTCCCCTTATATGTGTTCAGGGGGTACTTCACGTGAGCTAATCCAGCTAGAGCCTTTGGTCGTCCTTATCCATGTCCAGTGCTCTCAGGATTGTTGTGCTTGTACTTGGAGTGAAAGATTATGAAAGCATGGCTTCCCACATCAAATATCTGTCCTAGGTCAAGCCTTCTGGGAAATAGTGCCCCCACAGTGACAGGTAAGGTCTGCCCATATCCCTTATTTCGTACGGGATGTTCATTATTTAGGGAGTATCTCCTTCTATGCTACACATGGGTTGTATTCCTGTGGCTATGCAAGTCACATCATGGTAACTAATATTACGGGCATGTGACCTTTTTCAACAAAAGGAGTGACCAGATACAGTTATGCCTTGTTGTTTTTGGGTGGGGTCCCCGATCGGGCAGTGCTTGAGCAAGATCAAAGTTAGGTCTTGGCGGTACTCAAGGCATCCATGGGCGAACCAACCATGGTTGGCGGCCCATCACCCGAGCTAAATGCTGAGCTAGCGTGTAAATGTCTCCCACACGGATGGAGGTAAAACAGAGGCAGGTCCCAGCAAGCAAAGGAGAAGACCATTTAGCTATGATCTTATTGTGGGGTTGAGCTTGGGAGCTCGGGACCCATATATCTTATGATGATGCACATTGCCAACTAGATCATCATTTGGGGCACTACTCACATTTTGTACGATAGGTCATTGGCCCTTTGGATGGAAGAAAAGCTATGAGTAAGAGTTCGATCGGCTAGTGCTAGAGCCGAGTTAAAGTTGGGGCTAGGCCCCTTGGCCTGAGTTCCAAGTCTTGGTCACTATTCCTGAGTTCTCATGCGAGGTACGATGTCATAACATGCTGAGGGGATGAGGGTACCCCTGGTATAGATATTCATCAACTCAAGTCTTCTCAAGAATTAAACAAATTGTAAGGAAGATTTTTGTTTGGGTTGACATTATTGTTTTTTTTTGCTTGTCCTTCTTCATGGGACATGCGAGCACACCCACAGATGGTATCTCCTGAGCGTTCAAGTGATTCTTAAAGAATCGGTTGTTGGACTATGACTTTAATTGTTTCACTATTGTTGTTTAGGGATGCATGTGGGCTTGTATTTTTTCTAGACACGATAGATTTTAGGGTCTCACTAGGAACCCTCTTATGTTGTGAACTGGTGGTCTCCTTTTTTCCGCATGCCACATTGACCCTAGCGTCACTCCACGATTTAGTCGGTCAAGGTATATAAACTGGAGGACTCCTATCCATCAGGCGTAAGTCCTTAGATTACATGCAGTTGATTACATGCAGTTGAACGTATATGCACTTTGCATGACCTAGACCTTTAAGAGAGCTAAGGCCTAAGGGGCACCATAGAAATACCATTCACAATGAATTTCACAGCTCCCTTGGTCTCCTCACAATCCCGTTGGGCTTATAAATAGCTTTGTTCGAGGTGCATTTTTTGAATCACCCTTTGGTTGACTTTGAGCAATGGATCCACCCCTTGGTCATGTCATAGTGATAGTGTAGGATCTATGTTGGTGGATTCCTCAGATCCCACCTCATCCTGTCCTCTAATGGAAAAGGGCCTTTGAGTAGGAAAGTGCCTTGTACATGAATCTTTATCGATCTACACATGCGTTGGCAACTGCACTCCTATTGCAACTTGCAACAGCTATGGGGTGCAAATTCTCTTTTGGGAGATATAGGCAATATGGTTGGTGCAGATGCACTGACATCCTGCGTGTAAGAGGTGGCAATGATGGTCGCCTGCCTGCCCAACTTATTCCACAACGCTTCGGACGATGTGTAAGTTTGGCATTGACTAGCGCTTCTACATCCCTTTACCCCTAGGTCTCTTAAGCACAAAGAGGGATATAGCAAGGAACTCCTCACCCCTTCCACTTGAGCTCTACCATGTACAACTAGCAAGCCACACTGCATTGCCTTCGTCGGGTCTTTGAGAGCAACCAAGCTCCCTCTTTGCCACTCAAGCCACCTTGACTTGTTCCACCTATTGGTGTTGAGTTGGGGGCGTTCGGCTTCCTCCACAAATGGTAGTGTGTCCTGCCTTGCTAGGTGGCGAAGGCGTTCTGGTGTCTATCTTACCACCGTCGCGGGTAGAAGATGAAGATGGGTCGTTGGTTTCTGGTTTGGCGTTACTCTCGCTAGCTTCTATTGCAGAGGCCTTCATCTTCCATAATAATGACTATGTGAACATTCAAGGTCATTAACAAATTAGAAATTTTGAATTTCAAATTCTATTAACTTAAAACATATATTTGGGACTTTAATGATTTCAAATGAAAAAAATCAACTTCAAAGTTGTTGTAAGCTATATTGAGAACTAAAGTTTTGGTATAGATCATATCGATATTCGAGATTGTTGATAGTTTTAAATTTCAAAATCTGAAAACATGTCAAGTACAAAATTACAAAGGCGTCGAGATTGTTGTAAATTTTAAATTTCAAAATCCAAAAACTTGGCAACTATAAATTTATAGAGCACGTCGAGAACTATAATTTTTTGTATAAGTTTGTCTTTATTCGAGTTCATATAGAAAAGTTTTGAATTATTTTTGGTTGCCGCAACTATATTTATAGTGGCATGCATATGCCTCTGAAAATTAAATTTGAGAGGCAGACGCTTAGAATGCTCATCTCTATTAATAACGATTTTGCATACCTCTAAAATTGTATTTGAGAGGCGAAAACTTAGATGCTCGTCTTTATTAATAACAATTTTCAGATATGGGCATCTTAAGATGCCAACCATTATTGAAAATCGATTTATAAAGACAAACGTCCTAAGATGACTGTATCTTTAATGCTGCCCAGCCATTTACGTACGTACAGTAACCCCTAAATATGTCCACCTCCGTTAATTAGATAGGTAGTCTCGTAACATCATTTTTTTTTAGTAGCGAGCCCTCTTAAACCTCTAAGATAACAAGCCGTAGAGAGAATGAACCATGTCTTCATCAATCTATTTGGAGATGGCGTTGTTGTGGAGCTGCATAGCTAGGAAACCTAGCATTGCAAAGCTGCAAGGGGAGGAGGTTAGACAGCAATTTAGTTGGTTATGTAGACACGTTTTAGAACAAATCAAATCCTTGAAAAGTATCAAGCCAATAGTCATATAAATATGTAGTGGGTCTGTGCATTTGCCAGACAATGCTTAATTAGTCAACTCTCAAACTGATATTTTACGTTTGGGTCGTCGTTGGTTTCCTCAGGATGGAGCTTGAGAAAATTAAATATAAACATGTAATTACTTGTTTCATATAAATATTTTATTCACATTACCAAGCAAAGGATGGATTTTTAATTTGTTTCATCAGGTGTTGAGGTGACTCGTTGGTTTTTAGTTTTGCTGTAGACATTGAAGTTTTAGCCGAGATGAGTGCTACAATCAGCTGCTCTTTTTGTTGTACTTCATGTACTGCACAACATGTATACTTCTTTGAAAGACTGACCAACACATATACAATACAGTAGTATAATGCTATGTATTTTTTCACTTTCACCTGTCTGTTACAGTAACAGCAGAAACAGGCTTTTAACCATGCTCCTCTTTTACGTCTGCTTCACCCATCCTGCCGGCCAACATCAACACAGTAAGCTGTGCCGGACTAATCAGCTCTCGACAAGTACCCATGCATCTAGGAGCCGAGCTCGTCCCCACGTGCCTGGTCACGTGCGGTCAAGTGCGGCCAGCCCCAGCCCCCAGGCGGTGACTCGGCGTGGCTGTCGGCCATGGACGGGCACGTCAGGAGCTCGCCTTTCTCGGGAATGGGCTGCGCGCTTTGCCCGTGCAGAACTTGAGAACGAAGTGAGACACACGCGATGACGCGAGTCCCTCTGCGAGTGCGCCCGACCACGCTGCCCCACGCTGCATTCGCTCCAGATCGCCAAAGGTAAAACGGAAGGAAACCCTAACCCTAGGGATGCACCAAAACTCCAAAAGTAGCGAGGGAGAACGAAATTATTGCAGATCATGCATCCACCATTTTGTGAACTACTATACCCTCTGTCCGAATAAATCAACTTTATAGTCAAATTAACAATCTTAAGTTTCGACCAACTTTATAGTAAAAATAATAACTATTATTATAATAACAAATATGTAGGTTATAAAAATTTATCTCATGGTAGTGCTAATTGATACTAGAATATTGGTGTTCTTTCTACAAATGTAGTCAAAACTTCAAAAAAATTGACTTAGGATAATTTTAGAAGACTTAAATAATTTGACCTAGGATAATTTTATAAGTTGGTTTATTTTGGAATGGAGAGAGTATTCATCTTGTAATCTAGTAGTAATTATAACACTCTCCTAAAATCACCCTTCATAAGTTTGACCAACTTTATATAAAAGAATACCAAACATCTATCACTAAATAAGTACATATGAAAATATATTTGCATGATGTGTATCGGTGCTACTGATTTTGATCTCGTAAATATTAATGATATTTTTAATAAATTTAGTCAAACTTAAAATAGTTTGGCTTAGACAACTCTAGTTGTTGAATTATTTTGGAATGGAGGGAATACCGTCTCTCTCATCAATATGATTTTACCCTCTCCCTATATATAATACTTATACTACAAGTATAGAGTGTTGTAGTATTTTTTTTCAAATGAGTATTTCAAGGTTTATATCGAATACGGAGAACAAAGGAAGAAGAATGAACTATATTAGGAAGATACAACGTCCTTTGCTGCCAATATCTTCTCTAGAGTGTTTTTTTATTGTCTAGGACACACACAAAAGGGCTAGTCGCAAGGGTTGAAGACTGCACAACATGGGTGAGCTGAGACCCAGGGATTGGGAACAAGGTATATAGCCACTTGTGGTAAAGCACTACTGTAATTGAACTATTCTTGTCTACTTAAATTTTTCTCTCCCTCAGTGACAGTTCTAGTTTTTCAAATCCATAGGACAACTTGCCACACACACCATCACTATCCTATTCCCCGAATAACGGCCACACCAACTCTGTCACTCTATTGCTTTTTGTGATATCTATTAGACTCACATTCCCAACCCTTTAGAGCTCCACCGCTATGGCTCTTGGAGTCCGCAAATTATTTGCCTCATTTATAATACTAGCTAAGATGCAGAACTTATGCTACTCAAGAAATCGACAAGAGAGAAATACTATGATTATATGTCTATTTTTTGCTAATGATCTAGTCATCATGACTAGGATCACAGCTATGCATCCAAACATCATACAACACATAGCACATATTATTAGAGGTAATAAGATCACAAGAAGCATAACTCATCAAGAACAATTGTACAAGTAACTAGATACATATAGATGTCATCAACGGGTTATACCTTTAGATGCTGGTGCCCAACCACGCAAGGAGATAAACCGTAGTGAATCCTTGTGCCTAGATGAAGTATTCAGTAGTGCCTTTGCTCCAGTGGTTCTTGATCTACAACCTTGGTACGGTATAGCCTCCTAGGCTATGTGTACAAAAGGTCTTTGCCCTCGTAATGTATTTTGCTATCGAACTAGTAGAGGGATTGAGGGGGCACCCTCTGCATGCCCAATGCTGCTCATTCCAAAGAGAGGAGGGTGGTGCCTATGCCCGCTGTTGGTAGATAGAGGAGGGGCGGGACACTGACATGACATAGCACAGGAGAGGAAAGGACGGACAGAGTAAGAAAGGGGTGGTAAGGGGGGATGGTGGTAGTGCCTGAAATGAGAGGAAGGGATTCGAGTGGGTGGGGACATGTGTAGGACTTCCCACTTACTACTCTATTATAAACCAACTTTAATATATTGTCACAATAGTTTTAGTAAAAACTGATGGTAAAAAAATACCATTGGAAATAACTCTAGATTTGTACTGCATAATTTATCTTTCCAGGATTGACACTAATAAGATACCTTTTCTGTAGCTATCTGAAAGTCTAAATATATAATAAGGGGGACTAGAGATATGTAACACTAGTGCCTCACATACTCTACCCTGATCACTAACACTGCATGTTTTGTTCATGTTTAGATTACGGATAACAAGTAAGCAAGTCTATCGTGAGGTTAGAAAGGTAGTAATAAGTAGTATAAAAAGGAATCAACATTTGGATAAGACGTACGTAATTAAGTACATTATACTTTTTTTTTTGCTTCGTCTTCTCACTGCTTTCTGGTATCTTTGTAACCACCACTTTTTTAAGGATGCAATTAAAAAAACGAGCTTGTCAATCACAGGTGTCTCGTAAATTAAATACTTGCGTTCCATGTTTCATGCTGTCTTGGGCGAAGGTAACGAGTGTCATAAATTAATCAACCACTAATCGCGTGTCCAACACTTTCACCGAGCAGTATATTTTTTTATGAGGTTTCATTGAGTATTATATGTGATAACTTAGGTCTGTATGTTCGAATGGGATTGCTAGCTCCACTAAAGGTCTGTTTGGGACTGTTCCACAATTCCACTGTGGAGCAGCTCTACAAAAATTTAGAATTTGTGGAGCGTCACTTTAGATGCTCTCATAGCTCTACTTTTTTCTCCCTAGAGCAGAGTTGTTGCCTAGAGCTAAACATGTTTGGCTCAAAACACGGAGTGTGGCCGTTACGCCCCCTAAATCCACAATACCGTAGAGAGATTGAATTGAGGTAGTTCAATCCAAGCTTACCTTGTATTGTCGTTGAAATCATCAACACATGCTGCGCTTCTCTGGTTCTTGAACAAGTCAGGTCTTTATTTTAGACTGCCTCTTTGATCTTAAATTTCTAAATCTTGCTAGACATATAATATTGCACTTGTCGAATCAACACCAGTTTTCCATGTCCACACTGAATTCATAGCTAATTAGCATGTACAGAAGCACATACGTACTATATAATAGGAGTAATTATACACAAGTGAAGTGATGAATCGACGGGCGCCGGGCGCATGCTTGAATTCCACACCACACACCACCAGCTCACCGATCGATCTGCTGCCCGGCATGGGCGCGCGCACCGCACAAGCACAAGCACAAGGCCGCCGCACTCGAGATCTCCGGCCGGCCGGAGAGCAAATGAGGTATCGTCGTTCTGCTTTTGGCCGTCTTTTGACCGGTCCGTTGGGTAGCTTCGTGGTGGCCGATCGATCGGTCATCGGTGGAGATGCCCTAGCAGCTAGATCTTGGGCAGCTAGCACGCAACTGCGTCTGCGTGCGTGCGACCAGTGGTGGTTCCAAGGACGGTGACTCGTACCCAGTTGCGCTATTTTTAATCCGCGTGACAACTTTATTATTAGCTTTAAAGAAAGCTAGCTTAGCGATCCGGCGCTCTAGGTAAGCAAAGCAAAGCAAGCAAGGTATAGTAGCCCCAGCACCAGCTGCAGGCTCAACGGCAATTGTTTAGTCGTCGTCGCTAATTGTGCGCGTCATGGTCCCTAATCCCGACAAGCACGTCGCCTTTCCGCCAATGGCGTGAGGATAAGCCCGAGAGCGAGGGCTCCTAATGGCGTGATTAAACCTAGCTTAATCCCTCGTCGAGTCCGCGACTGAGACGACCAAAGCATGCCGCACCGCACCGCAGCTGGTTTGTATGCGCAATTGCGCATGCAGGAGCCAGGAAGAAGATGACACCGCGCGCTCGCCGCCGACGCCCCCACCAGGAGGCGAGAGGCCAATTTGGTAAAGCTAGCTAGCTCATGTCGGGGATGGAGGCGAGCGCGTTCATATGGAAATATGAATGCATGCAATAATTCTGCAGCAGCAGGGTTAATTCGTCTCTCTCCCTCCTGATGCTGATGATTCACACATCAATCAATCAAGCGCCGCAGGTCATATAATTTGGTTTCGTGCCACTAGGGTTCAGTGTGCATTGGTTGGCCTGTCGCTGTTTTCCGGCCACACAAGCTGAAAGCAACACCGGGAAAGTCCAACCTCCGGGATGGCTGGTAGCCCCTGCCCATGGTCGTTCGTGATTTCGGATATGTCACCGAGAAATGCTGTCGGCTAGCCGCTGCTTCATCCCTAGGTGGCTTGCTGCTGGTAGTAATTTCCTCACCCTTTTCTTTTATTATTATTATCGAGTACTGTACTGCACACATCAGCTTGTAGACACACCACCCACACCACACGCAACGCCCACGCACATCCATGTGTTGTTTCATTTACCTAAAAAAATACCATGTTTGGATGGACTAAAACTAGCTAACAACTTGTCCTATTAATTAGCTTCATCTATGTTTGAATCCTTTCGAATCAGAAACTAGTCTACTAGCTGAATCCAAACTAGACATAAGTATTTGTCCTGTAAATGCCAAAATTAGTATATCTTGAGAGCATATAAAGAATGCATTACAGCATTTAGGATGACATTTTTTTAGGATAAACCTACTAGACCTAAGAATGTTTGATTTAATCTAAATCTAGGACAACATTTTTTGGGGGATAAATTTCTTTGGAGGGTCAAATGTTTCTAGGAAAGCTAAAATGTCCTATGATTGGGGACAAACATATATAGATGCAGGTTATCCAAACCACAAATTAGACAAAATTTTGGCTACTGTATAGACTACAGAATAGAAGGATGGTTAATAAGATCGTGCTTCTGTGGAACATATATCGTGCTTTGGAAGTCGATCACCACAATAGAGGTATTGGCTGGATATGGCTAGCATTTTAGCGACCAATAATAATGCTAAAGGCGGACATTCTTTTTAAGGTATTTTTGTTGAGAACAATTAATAAATTTGACCGAAGCTTCCCCACCACTGGTACCTCTATGGTAATAAGTATTGGTCATATGCATTCTTGGATGCAGAGGATAGATATGTTTAATTACATCTTCTAAAATATGTTGTCGCTGCGTTCTTAATTATTTGAGATGTACGTCCTTTCCTACTGATATATATACTCTAGTTGTAGATGCCCAGAGGATTGGAAGATTCTGTTGTTCAATCACTCAATGATGAGGATACTACTACATACTTAATATAGTGTCACCAAGAAAGTATTAAGTTAATTAAAGGAATAGAAAATTCTACACTAACTCTCATGTTGGTACTAAAAGTAACTTCTAATTCTAGTTTATCTCTTCTTTGCCGGTTCTTTCTGCTGGCTTTAGTTGCTGTTACAAGTAACTAGTAGTGCAAACAATTCGACCACATGACCTAACATGTAGTTTATGTTCATTTTTAATTCCTTGAATTAGCAGCTAGCACCATGCGTTGACGTTTATAAAACACGCAAAATCTAGCTCCAACTCAAGTCAAATACTAGACAATTGCCACAAAAGTTCATATAACCACGGATAACATTAGATATGAGAATGGGTTACCCGTCAAGCAAACAGCGTAGAGTTACAGCCTTATGTTTCCTTTTAATTATATATTACCGTGTCATTGGTGATACTATCTAATGAGTACACGAGCACCTTGTTTAATATATGTATACTATGCGTGCACAGAAGTCTAGACGACAAATCAACTTATATTATCTGGCAAGGAAGGAAACATATGGAAAGTTGGTTATCGTTAGACACTTTTGTACCAGGCAGTACGTTATATTAATTGATGAACAGCAAAAGATCATTTTGTAGGTTACTAGTACTTAAAAAAAAAATGTGGTAAGCACCACTTGATTACAGCCCAAAACAACATCAACATCATCTGTTGTGTCAATCTTTATCTTGTGGTCAATGGGCAAGCAACTTCTTTATCACCTACCCCACTGCGAATAATGTACACATGAGGGTAAAAGTGCAACTTGCATAAAAGTTCATATGTATGAACTCAGCATACGTTTGCTAACATTGGGCAAGAGTTTCCTATAAAAGTAGTAGCGCAAAGTCATATTATATGGTATAATAGTCAAAATTAAAGAAGCCTGTATACACTTCACTAGTAATATATATGATAACAATAGTTAAATGAAGTGGTTGGAAAGGATTATTATAATTTGTTTTTGTTTTGGTGAATCTTTTATACTTCCAAATATTTATTCATTGAGTCTTTTTTATGATATTTTTTTATCAAGCATACTTAAACATAACCAGATTTCTAATATTGAAGCCTTTTGGGCACTAGTTAAGATTAATGTATACAATATGTGAATCATTGTTTGAGTACAACTAGCTAGTGTACAACTCAAGGTCCAACAAGTAAATCCACCTAGATGAGAAGCTCATAAATGCAAGAACAGTGTAGATTTACCATTGTATTTGTGAATTGTATAAGAAATGGTTATATATATGTGAAGCATTTGTGCCATGTAACACAGTGGCCAAAGATGTCCATTAATTTGAGATTTACACAATATTCTTTTTTTAAGAAATCACCGGAGGGGGAGCATCCCACCTGAATATTTTCCGTTGGTACTGGCTAAGCCAGGAGATGAAGGGTGCCAGAGTACCCACAAAGGAGGGGTGGAGAGGGGGGTTGGCCCCAGAGAGGTACATGTATGTGAGGGAGGATCAAATTAAAACAGCTTAGGCCATTAAAAACATTTCACACCATTTTTCGAAGAACCACTTATCTTCTACTCTGATCCTTCCATGCCAAATTATAAGGCATTCCAAAAATCTTGGAGAATCAAAATTTTTTAAGTTTGACCAAATTTATAATAAAATAATAACACTTATGACACCAACTAAGTATCATTAGATTCTTTATTAGTTATATTTTCATCGTATACCTATTTGATGTCATAAATTTTTGTGGTTTATTCTATAATTTTAGTCAAACTTAAAAAAGTTTAACTCTCCAAGATTCTTGAAATGCCTTATAATTTGGGATGGAGGGAGTAATCAAATGATAAGTAAATTAGGAAGGAGTTGTTCAAGATCGATGAAAGGCGACAAAACATGCCACTAATCAGCATGCGCAATAAGCATCACAAAGTGAGGACGACGCCAAATGAGAGGAAGATGAGAGCTCGCGCACATGTACGCACAACAAACGGCCGGTTATAGTTTAATAGGCATTTGGGACAACCGAAATTAAAGAAGAGGAAAAGATTCTGCATAGACTTTGTTTGCTTGGAGGCGCATCACCTAATCATGTCGCCATTTGAAGCTAGCTAGCTTCTCTCCCTCCCACACACCCACTATTATCAAAAGCCAACGAGCGATTAGCTCGCTCCCAATTATTTTAGGGTTCAACGGCATCTTTGCCAGGGTGGAGGAACCTTTAGCTAAATGGCCACTAAAGATAAGCACTACACCTATTAATGACCTACTAGTATATTGGACGCGTAGTAGCATATGGACGACCTTTGATAAAGTGACGACACTACTAGACATGAAATGAGGCACGAACGGAGGACGATGGAAGCGTAGTGCGATTAAGGGTGTTGACCTGAAGGAAATGCGTGTGCAGTGTGTATTTTCTACATGTATATGTGGTCGAGAGAAAAATACTAACCGACCAGGGAGTTGATTGATTGTGTGCACACACACACTCGCCCCGGCCCTTGTGATTGATAATGATTGATTTGTCACCCCTTTCAACTCCATAATTTAATGATTTAAATAAAATATTAATATGTCGTGTCAAATCTAGCTAGCTACTACGTACTGTATGTATTCGCCCCTGTCATCTCCAGCTAGATATCCGATCCCCGCACACACAAAGTTTTTATATGCTAAGCTAGATTTGGACCCAAAATGTTATCTTTGTGTTGTTTATTTACCTAAGGCCGGAAAAGTGGAGTGCGTGTGTGGCTTGCGGCTGTGTGTGGATGATGGATCGATGCTTGATTCTTCTGCAAACAGAATATGTGACCAATGCAAATAGTTAAGTGATGCATGGTACTATATATATGCTCTCTATATCCCCCTCTAATATTACTATATGGTTAATTAATTTCTTCTACTCAGGTCATCTGTCATGTCAATCCCTGTTCCAAGTACAATTGTTAGATTACTATTACTCCAAAGCAGAGCATAATTTATTTATTTATGTATTACTTGATGAACCAAAAACACGCAACGCCATTACAAATTCTTAATATATAACGATGTGACTCTTTGTTGCATGCAGCTCGACCTATAGTTCTATACCTCTGCCGGATCCGACAACGTACGTTCGTGCTTTCGGTTGGTCCTTATATGAACGACTCCATTAGCTACCAGTCGGTCGAGACCTGGCGGCCACCATTGCCTGTGCCGCTGTGCGTGCGATGGCAACCGGCTGGCCGTCCTGCCGGCAGCCAGCTACTGCTGCAACTGCAAGCAGTGGCGTGTGATGAGCCACAGGCACAGATGATGGATCGTCGTCCTCCGCCATGGACGCACGTGATGGCATGGCGTTTGCGCATGCCGTCATGCGCGCGCGCGCGCGTCCCAGCTAGCTCCGCATCTATCCGCGGCTGCCGGCCGGCAGCCCGGCCGGGCGCGGCGCTCTCGAGATATTCGAGCGCCCCTAGCCATACGACCTAGCTAAACGCGCGCGCGGGAGGGGGACCACCACGCAGACGCACGCATGCGTCTGGAGTGCCCACGCAGCATCATGGAGATCGAGAGGGGGATCGGAGGGGGAGGGGGGCCGCCGCCGGGCCGGGCGCTGCTGCCTGCCCGTCGCACGTTGCGCCGTGCAGCCGGGCGCGACCGCCGAGGCGGGCGCATGTGCGTGCATGCTGCGTCGTTCCACAACAACCCCCACGACCCCCGCCATGTTCCGCGCACTCCATTGGCCCGCCGCCGTCGACGCAGACGCAGTACTGGCGGACGACGAGCAGCCGTGCCCGTGCACGCGCTCATTAGAACTGCCTCGGCACTCTGTACAGCAGTGAAAATGATGCATGGTTGGCTTGGCGAGTGAAAAATGTCACTCACGCCTCCAATTCCTTTATTTTGGACCGGAGAATGCTCATGTGGCGTCGTCACAAATCTGGCCCAGTTGTGCTGGACTGTGCCGTTGTAAACCTGTTTCCATCCAGACCAGTTAAGTTATCGGGCCTGAACATAATGGGCTTGTACTTCTCACATTGTGGGCTTCTTGCCTTTCTGGCACTCTGTTCTAAGCTAAGGCAGCCTGGACCCTTCTTGATTTTCTGTCTTTTGTGCTGTACTAACAATTTATTTATTTGCTAAGAACTTTTCCTCAAACAAAATTACTGTATTTTTTACTAAGAACTGGGATACCCGGTTGGTTTGTGCACCTTGGCCGGCTGGTGGTGAATACTTTGGGATGTTCGTGCCGTACGTACCGAACAAATTGATCCAAGATGTGTCTGCTACCTTGTGATTGTCAACCTCATCGAACGTCTGCATATTTATGACGTGCCTCGTGACGTTTGGTTCAAGCTGTCGGGGAGATTACCTAAGTTCAACTCTGGCATATGCCTGGGGACTTGGTAGCATATATATAGTAGTATAAAGAAAACCAGAGAAGATGCACGCATTATATATAGTTGTTCTTTTGGCTGAAGACCGACAATTTCTTGCCTTAGATTTCCACCTAATAACATGCAGAAAAGTGGGTAAAAATTATTAGTGAGTACTTTTAATAACTGACACGGATAGATCAAAATGCTTGATATCCACCTCAAATCAAAAAGCAAAAAAGGAGTAGCCCTTTATGGAATAGAATTCCAGTTAACCAACGGACGCAGCTCAACAGCTGACCACTACTGTTTGTATGATTAGTAAATCTTTTCTTATATATCTCTGAAACTGTCTTTTTCCCTCGGAAGAAGTGTTGGTGTGCTGCATACCTAACTACTTACGTATTACATACATCATGCTTCATGCAGCATGCATGTATCAATCAATGTCAAAATAATATCAGTTGATACATGCTCTTATAGTAATAAAATTCTACCTCGTTTTGTGCTAAAAAAATGGGTTCTAAAGCGGCATAGTTTCGCAGCATATGCCCCCAAAATATAAGTAAGACTTTGCAGCTAGAGACGAGGACGACAAGAAAGAAGCAACAGCAACTGTTGGACTCTCTCTTCGCTCGACAGAGATGTTTTGACTCATCGACAGCATAACCTTAGTTAACTAGAAGTGCAACGCACCTGCATACCGTATATATTTACAAACATATATTTATATATGCTATGTGTGTGTACTATATGTTATCTCTGTTCGAGGAAATGGAAACAGACCTGTAAAGTTGAATGCAACTCCGTTGGAACAAGCTGAAACATATGCATTCTAGAAGCACATATGAGGGAGTTCTTGCGAGGACTTGCAGGCGAAGTAACCAAGGATCTATCAATATATAGCTGTACATGACACTATGTACAGCTTGCTGGATAAAGTAGTTTAGGAACAGATATTAGTTTCTGCCTGTAGTTGTCATGTTAGTTTACTCAGGGAAGATTCACTTGGCTTGTCTGAAACTTTAAGTCCAATGGCAGCTGAAAAAAGTCCTAGTTTAAGTGTAGTATCAGACTGTTAATTTAGTGTTTAGTACTAACTTGTTTTGGATCTCTTTCTTGAAAGTACATGTTTGCAGGACATGAGGCCATCGTTGTTTTCGTCGCTATAGTATTGTATAAGTGTTCCTTTCAACTTATCTGCAAATTAATACTAGTATTCTGAAATTTTTGTACGCCGTTGGCACCTGAAACTGCTGCCCTGGTTCTGAATGCAGACAGCATTATGCCGGATTGCCGGATGCTCTGGTATGACCTGTTTATTCCTAGGCATTTTACCTTCCTGGTTACATCCATCAACCACAGAATATTTTATCTTTTATCTTTTTTACTGGACAGTCCGACAGTAAATGTAGGTCCCTGATAATAATCCAAAGATGCTATTCATAAAGAGCACAAGTCAAGGAACCAGATTAAGAAAAGGAACATATCAATTCCATTTAAGATTGTTAGTGAAACTAACCTGGAAGTTTAAATGTGTGATATTTTAAACGAGCTGCTTTGTTAAAGGTGTGTGTGATTTAGCATTATTATAACAACAAAAGCTAGCCTGTGCAGAGGATGTATACTTGTTAGTTCTCACCCTTGTAGACTTGTAGTTATTATTGCAGTAATCCTTGTCTCTATTGATTAGCCATATGAAGTAGTAACAAAAACATAGGGCACCATGCAAGAACAAAATGCTGGTAACACTGGTGATTCCTGAACCGAATGAAACATGGTACTTCAGTTTCACCGAGATTCTAGACCTCATTGATCCCAACACAGATGCAAAGAGAGTGTACTGCAACCAGACTGAAGAAGCCAATGCACCACAGCTATGCATGCCTGCAGGAGCACTTATTACCCTAGCTAGTCCAACTTCCAATGTCTCAGCCCCAGAATTCCACAGGTGATACAACCCATGGCAGTTGTGCACAGCCTTCTCCATGTCTCACCTATGCAGACAGGAACAAACGCACATAACACGGTGACAAAACCAAAGCTCTCCTCCTCTTGTCTCTTGCTCACTCCAGACTCCAGCCACCACCGTGCCAGTATAAATACGCGGCAACGAAACCGCCCGCATGTCTCGTCGTCGTGTTAACTGAAAGCAGCGTCAGAGCGAGAGCTATAGCTCCATCAATGGCGCCTACCAGCAGCACGGAGCTCGCACACGTCAAGCACATCACGCTGCACCAGTTCCTGAAGCAGCAGCAGCTGCTGCAGCACCGGCTGAAGCCCGCCGTGATGTGGGGCTGGCCAGCGACGGCGGCGGCGATCGGGCGCCACGTGCCCGACGACGTCGCCGACGACGACGACGACGGCCTCGGCGGGGCGTGGCCGCCGCGGTCGTACACGTGCGCGTTCTGCCGCCGCGAGTTCAAGTCCGCGCAGGCACTGGGTGGGCACATGAACGTGCACCGCCGGGACCGCGCCAAGATGCGTGGCGGACACCATGGCGGCAGCGCCGCGGCGCAGGCGCAGCTCGCGTCGCCGGCCACGGACGAGACGCCCCACGGCGCCGCGCCGCGCCCGCGGCCAAGTACGCGGTGCTGTACCCGATACTGAACTCCAATGCCGCCGGCGCGGTGCTCATTCCCAGCAGCGACGTGCTGCTCTCCGGGCCGGTGGCGCTGGCGCCCGCGCACGACCGGTGCCACGTCAGCGACGACGACGACGACGAGGAGGACAAGGACGTCGTCGACCTGGAGCTGCGCCTTTGGTGGCCGTGAACGAAACATCATGGAGAGCTGATTTTTTTTTTTTTTTTTTTTTTTTGGTGTTGTCTTCGTGATGATGTGTGATTTTTTTTGCTGTCTCTTTCATAATTATTTCTCATCGAATAATTAATGGCATGAGATTTGCGAGTTGCCATTGATTGGAAGGGAATGCCTGGCGTTTTAGCACAGGGTGTAAGAGAAGGACAAACAAACTAGCCTCCGAATGGCGGAGACAGGAGGAAGGAAAGAGAGGCCGGAGTACAAATACCAGTCGAACATAAAAGGCCATGGTTGCCTCGATTTAGTCCGAGATTTTATTTACATATATGTATACTAGTATACTGTAGTCATCGACAGGCTGGTGTGGTTGCATAGATTTCCGACAGTTTTGAGGCCGCAGCGAGGATGCCAAGCTGCCAACTATGAAGTCTAGAAGCCCAATAAGTCAGCGCATCTTGTATTGTGTAACAAAATTCATGTAACTTACAAGCAGAATTTATTTATATGTAATGCTGTATATTTTTAATTCATTTCAGGGGGGCACACCCTTCGTGACTAAAAGTAACCTCCTGTTTTGTCTTAAGTTGTCAGGAACCTCGACGGTAGCGGGATATTTCATTCTTGGAAAAACTAACAAGTCAGTTTATGATGATGTAAAGGAAACTGTTCTTTTTTTTAAAAAAAAAATAGTTTGTTCTTTGTGTAGAAAGAATATACTGAAACAAACCGAAACTTCAAACGAACAGAGCCGAAGCCATCTGTTTCTACGTCACCGCACTCAGCGTTAAACTGTTATTTGATGCCGAGTAGAGGTAACAAGAACAATTTGACAATTTTTGTCCTCTCAATTGCAAGTCTTAAGTGTCCAGTTTAATGAGAACCATCCCGCCCAGAGTTTCAGTAGTGCTCTCTAATCTCTAGCACCCTCCTGACTCTGAACCCACAAGCTCATTCCGGGCCAAATAGGGCACCACACAAAGCACAACACGAAGCTGCAAGGCGAGAGACATCCGGAATCACGAAGCATATAGCGTCAGCAAACAAATAGAAAGTACAATGATTTCACCAAGCTAATCCATACAAGTCTCCTCTGCTTATCACAGAACTGCGACTTCAACATGACGGCTAAAAATTTTAAAGAAAATCTCACTAGTAGAAAAAGATACTAGTTGCTAACGCGTTTCGTTTCTTTGCTTAAACGTACCATCCAGCTTCATCTCTCCAATCTGCATGCAGACTTTTTTTCCCTGGATTGAAGTCAAAAAAGTCCATACCTTATCTTAACACTTCTTGATCTGAGACTCGGCAATTTTGAAAATTCTAATGGTGCATTCCGTCTTACCTGATGAAACTGCAAGTCTATTGCTGCACTTTCTTTTTTCTGAATGATGATCATGTAGCGCTTTCACCTTGCACAAAACCATGTTCATTCGAGTTTTCCACCACATGTTCATCATCGCTTGATGAGGAAATGCCAATCTGCAAGTTCATTTGAATGAGTATTCAATTAGTTGACATGTAAAAAGTTTTAAAACGTACATGTATCCCTTTTAAATTGATTTGATCTCCAACAGAATCTCACACTAAAATATTTACAGCAGAACGGCAGAATTTACTGAGCAGCTATTTTTAATCAAATGAGCAACTTGTAAATTAGCGTGTAAAGTTGAGACTCGAACAAAACAACATAACTCGAATACTATGTGTTCAGGGAGTTCAATTTACATAAATAGAAGTTCAGATAATAGAAAACTGAAAAGGTACAAGTTCTTAGGATGGTTCTACTTCTGTTTTGTCTTTGCTAGCCTCATTTTCCGCATTGCCAGTGACACGTTTCAACCGTGAAGCAGCTTTGTCAATTGCCAAGTTCAGTTGGCTTATCTTGTCGCCCAGAGTTTGACGGGTTTTCTGGATGAACTCAACATATTAGTTATCAAACTTACCTGACAAACAAAAAAAGTAAGTACATTCAGGTCCTTACCTCTAAACCTTCATCATAATATTGACCATGCCGTCTTGGCACCCTCTGGAGGCCAGTTTCATCAGATTCGCCATCTTGTCCATTTTCATCCAACAAAGAATCCAATGTTCTGCTGATCTGCTCAAGTAGGTTTAGTTAGCGATCACTTTTCAAATTAGCAGTTATATGACAAGAAAAACAGAAAACAATAGCATCTAGAGCAAGATTAGTATAGACCAACACAAATATTTCTTTCATCAGTTGTCAACTATTAATAAGTAGCTTATATGCACAATATTTTAGTTAGGAATCTACCATGGCAAATTAGAAGCATATATTTGAGTTTGTCGAAATCAGAAATTGAGAAACTTCCTTCCTGCCTTCAGGAAAACATTGCATCATAGGTGCTAAGCAAATATGGTGATTCTACAGGCATCTTTTACAAGGATTTTCTGTACATGTGCCAGTGAAGAATACTTGAAGATTGGGTAATACCTGAGGAGCAAAGACATATCCAAGTGTTCCAAAGATTGCACCCCCTATAAGAAACCCAGCCAAAAATCCTCCACCACCTTTAGAATCTTCACTGTATAACAGGATAGTTCCACAAATGGTATAAGCATGAAGCTAAAATGTATTGCACACTATATGCAGATTTGAATGGCCCTGATCTAAAAACAAAGTGAAAGAAGAGGGAAAAGGTCATAAAGGAAGATACTTTCAATACTTCTGCCAAAGTGTTACTCCCTCCATACTTAAAATTACTCCCTCCATACTTAAAAATGAAATCGTTATGGACAAGGCTTGGGTCAAACATTGGGAATATAAATCATGAATAACTTTTAAGTTGTTTGAGTTTGGAGATGTGAAAACCATATGAATAGATTTGTCTTGAAAAATACTTTCATAAAATAACATATATCACTTTTCAATAAAATATTTTTATAAAAATAAAAAATCAAAGTTTTGCTTTAGATACCGTGTCGCTGTCCAAAACAACTTTATTTTTTTTACTAGTATGGAGGTAGTACTGAGTAATTCAGACCTAGTTGAAAGTGGATGTTGAACCAATTCAAGATTGGTTACATTTTAGCCTGACATGAACTGTTCAATTATAATGAGACTTCAATTGCAAGTTGGCACCAATTGAAATGTGACTAGAGTGCAAGTTGGTACCAACTGAAATGTGACTAGAGTGAAAATTGAGCACTGTTAGTCACACTTGAAATCAACTCATATGTAGTCACAATTGCAAGCAGAGTGGAAATGAACGCTCAAAGCCATCAATTCCAAACAAATCAGGTGTAATTCTAGCTTAAAAGATAACTGGATTGGGAACTCTTGTGCATCACACTATAACACAAAGTATTGTATCTAAAGGTGGAAATTAGGGATAGCTCTGTCACCTCTGTGCCTACGCCTACATTCTTTCTACAAGCATATATGGATAGAAAATGTCATGGGGGAGAAACGCTACCTCTGTGCTCTGCAGATGGTTAACTTTCTACAGTAATTTGTGCTCTCGGAACTTGAAGGAATTGCAATATGGAAACGATTTCTGTTTGACTTTAGCTTGTTCCTGCAGACGAATGTATTTGTATGCACCGCACCTTGCACAAAACACAACAAAAGGAATAAAAAGTTAAAGACAAGAAGAGCATGCAACAAATGCACTACAGATTCAATACAAGTCATAATAAAAATAAATTAGCAACAAGCTCCACCTTGTCGCTAAGCAAAGAAACAAACATCTTGGATTCTTTCGTTCCAAATGGGTCAATTTATCCCTTCATATTACTTATACTCGTAATTTTCTGGAAAGTTCCCCAAACACAAATATCGCTTCGCTAACCTTCTATATACATAACAATATTTTGGCACTTTAAGTAGGACACGCTTCAATTGCACTTAATTTCTTAACAGACCACGAAACAAAATCCCCCCACCCCTTTCCCTCCCTGACACCCTCCCCCTTCAAAATATTTATTCGCTGTGCATCTGTTCCTCACCAGTGAGGACTGCCGATAAAATACAGCACAGAACTAGCAAGATAGCTACTTGAACCTCTAGATCCTTAGCAAAGAGCGAATTTAGTGATTCCTGAGACTGTGCGGGCAGTGGAGATGGCCAAATTTGCCTCCATGCTACGCAAACTGAGCAAGACATAAGATGCTGAGACTGGGGGGCACTCACCGGAGACGGAGAGGGCAGCGGAGGGAGCGGCCATGGCTGCCGTTGGGTTGGGCGAAAGGGAAGCTGAAGCTTTGCCGAGGGAGACGATGAAATCGGCTGCCTATCTGCTGCCCGCCGGCTTCCAGCTGCGTGCGCCGTACGTGGCCTGGCCTCCTTCAGTCCTTTCGTCAGGGCCCAAAAGACCTGTCCGCTCCTCCTCCGCGCCATGAAGACGGTTATTGGGCCGGAGCTGTGAAGTTGGTTGCTCTAATTTAAGCCTGCTAGTTTTTGCTTACACATTAGGCCACTCATCCCTTCCTCTGTGCTTAGAAATTACTCCATTCAGTTTCCAAAAAAAAAAAACTCCATTCGTTTCAACACGTAGGATGTTTTAGATTTGTTCACGGTTAGTTTGGTCATTCTATGTAAATAGTAAGCAGTGGTGGACCCAGAAATTTATAAGTCTAGACGATTCTTATTGCACATAGCTATTTATCTAAAACAATATAATATTTCTCTATAATACAAAAAAAATCTCTTTTCCAGTGATTGTAACAATACTTATTATGTAGTTTCAAAAAAAAAATACTTATTATGTCTGTTTGATATGGCAAGCCATTTTTTGTGTTTGGCTTTAAACAACCAACAAAGCAGAGCTGGGAGGTCTGGGTGTTGTTGACCTCACAAGAATGGGATATGCTTTCAGAGTGCGGTGGCTTTGGAAGTAGCGCTCGGCTCCGCAGGAATGGAACATTACGCCTGACAAACATGAACCTATGGTGGATGCAATCTTCAGGGCTGGAGTGAGATGGAACATTGGTGATGGCACAGTGGCACTTTTTTGGCTTGACTCCTGGTTGGGGACGTCCTGCCTCAAGGATGTTGTGCCACATTTGTTCTCATTGATCAGGCGTCGCGCGCGCCGCAAGACGGTGGCCGAGGCGTTACAGCTGCGCGTCTGGGTTCGAGACATTGAGGGTGGACTGTCTGTGCCAGTGATCCTTGACTACCTCCGCGTCTGGGAGCTCACGGAGGGTGTCCAACTTGACGAAGGTCGCCCAGACTCCATCCGGTGGGCTTGGGCCGCTGATGGCGTGTACTCCGCAGCGTCCGCATACTCCTCCATGTTTGTTGGTTCTTCCAGGCCTCTGGGGGCTAAGCAGCTATGGAAGGTCAGAGTGCCGCCAAAGGTCAAACACTTCTTCTGGCTCGCGCTCCATGGGCGCTGCTGGACGGCGTTCCGGCGTTTCAACCATGGCTTGCAGGACTCTGACGCGTGCGCCCTCTGCGATCAGTCATCGGAGACCATCGATCACCTCGTACTAGGATGTGTGTTTTCGAGGGCGTAGGCGGCGGTTCTGGGCAAGCTTCATCCCGAGCCACATCTTGCCGAACCAGGCGACCGCGCCTTCGACCGGTGGTGGCTGCGTCTGTGAAACGGTACCCAAAGTCGCGAAAAGGTTTTGACACTCTCTTCTGGCTGATTGGCTGGTCTACGTGGAAGGAGCGTAACGCCCGGCACTTTCAACCAAACGCTTACTCAACCGCCTCCGCCTGCTCAGCACCATTGTGGAAGAAGCTAACGATTGGAACATGGCGGGCTACAGGTCGCTGAGGAGCCTGTTAGTGCTGCTGTGAGGGCGCCACACCGCTTTTTACTAGTCGCCTAATATGTCTTGTATTGTGCTTCCTTCCGTTCAGCTTTTTTCGGTGGGTAGGGGCACTCCTCGTTAACCCTACCTATTAACTCCCTGTAATCCAAATCCCACTTCTCGTAATGAAATACGTGCAGCGCACGATCTCGAAAAATCAAACATAATATACCTATTATTGGCTGGTGATGTTTCTCTTTGTTGGGTTGACTCACAAGGTACGGTTCGTTTTTGACACTGGTCATCTAAAAATATTTCTGCACGTTCTCTTTAGGGGGATACACTACCTTCAGCTCTAGACTCAATTACCACGCCCGAATGATTGCAAAGATCAGATTCGCGAGGCATGCAAATTACTTGAAATAAGTGTCGTGTAGTTTTTCTGCATACAATGGCTGGTCTTTTGTGTACTGTCTCAACCTCTGGTTTAGAACCCTGTAAATAAGTTAAACATTGTGCGCGTTTCCTTGTTTTTTGTATGTACTTATGCTCTTTCCGAAGAAAACGGAAGCTGAAACTATTTTCCATTATATATAAAAAGGTAGAATTTGAGAAAACCCATCTCCTATAATAAAGTACTACTAGTAGATCCTAACGATGTTATTGGTAGATTCTCCAGTGATGCTACCGTTCACAGCGCACACCATCGTTGTGTCGCTGTCTAGTGCCAAGCGTTGTAGAACCACATTGCCTGCCTACCTGCCTCGTGCCACTAGTACCCTGCCTACCTGCCTCGTGCCACTAGTACTAGTACCCTGTACACTGCCGGCCCGGAACGTACGTGCGCCCAAGGGCGCCGGCCGGGCCATACGCGCGCGCGGCGTACGCTACTGGCATGCAGCCCCGGTGAGGTGGGGGACCGGGCGCGGGCGGTGCCGGCGCCGCGCGCCATGGGACCATGGCACGCGAGCGAGCGAGCACACAGTGTAGGGTGTATAGGCAGGGAGGGTGCCCTGCGGGCTGCGACTGCCAGCGTCTCCCTCGACCGACGCCCGGCGCGTACGGCAGCACCGCGCCAGCGCTGCTCCGGTGTCCGGGCTGCCAACGCCCACGCCATCGGGGCCGGGGGCGCCCCTTTTCATGCGCGGCGTATCGCCTCGGCCCGGCCCCGGCCGGAGGGGCGCGCCGGCGCCGCGCAGCGCAGGGCCGCGGACCGCGGTGTCGCGACGCGCGCCGCGCATTATTGGCGGCCGGCCGGGTCATGTGGCGGTGCACGGCCGCCGGGCCATGCATCGTCATCAGCCTGCGCTGCGGCTGCGGGGGGCGTAGTACGTGCGTCGCAGCTGAGCCGCTTTGGAGGGAGAGAATCTCCAACGTCCTGCTGCCCTGCCCGGTCGCCGGCCGGACTGCTGGCCGATCGATCCCGTCGGCGTCAACAATGCATGCAGGGCAAAAGCTGCATCCAGTATAGGGCTCTCGTACGCGCTGATTCAGATGCATGCCGTCGTCTGAATCGCATTATGTTACGTCCATTGCTCGCAACTTGCTGATCACTATTGCTCTGTTTATATTAGTGCTAGCTACTCCAGTATATAGTGCTAGTACATGAGACGTGACTGGGCTCCACCACGCACGCCATGCTCCGGCGAGGACATGCATATGCATGCATGCACGTACGAGGGTGAGGGTGGTGGTGCTCTTTTGATTATTCGACTGTGTCTAGTCTAGTTACCCGTGACGCGCGCGGTCCACATGGCACCCATCCTTGCGCACCGGGCGGCCGGCAGCTCTGCTCCGACGCAGGGAGGCACCGGCGCGTGACCGCGCCGGGTCTTGACGTTTATTTTGTACCGCTCTCCACCGAGCGAGATGGCCCTTTCTCTGCACATGCACATCCCAAATACTGTCTCCGTCCCTAAATACTGCAACTCCTAAAATCCGTGTCAGTCAAACTTTTTTAACTTTAACCAACTTTATAGAAAAAATCATCAATATCAATGACATAAAATATGTATCTTATAAAAATATATTGTATGATAAATCTAATGGTACTAATTTGGTACTATATATCTTAGTATTTTTTTCTAGAAATTTGGTCAAAGTTTAAAAAATTTGACTTAAGACAACTCTAAAAGTTGCAGTATTCAGGGACAGAGAGAGTAATTTGCACCTCCTGCAGCTCCTTGTTAGTGCATTCGCCCCCGGTGTGGGTTTTGGATAATTAATGACAATCAAATTGGGACTAACGTGTTCATCAAGTGATATCTACAGGTGTTAGTCCATTGATGGATTTAAACGAAAGAATTCGGTGAATGAGAGCACCCTAAATTTTATGGACAAACGGCGGTTCGGCTCAAGTGATTCACTCTCATTTTATTTTGATTTGAGTCGTAGGATATGCCGTACTATCAAGAGGGATACAAAGTTAACTAGCTAGATGAGGAATAAAAGTGCTCATGTCGATGTTTTAGAGTAGCTTAAGAGACACCGATTCACACTCACGCACGTAGAAAGGTTTTGGTGTTTTTGCGGGGGTGGACGGAAGTTTCGGTCTCCCGTGAAGTTCCGCTGGGACCGGAGGTCCCGGTCGAGACCGGAAGTCTTTTTCGCACGCGACGGTAGCTGGGCTTTTGGCTTTTGGGCGGAAGTTCAGTTCCACGACCGGAAGTTCCGCCCCGCCAGGAGGTTCGGTCGGAGACCGGGAAGCACTCTCTTGCACGCGACGCTGCGCCGGCCGCCACGGCCGGAAGTTCGGTCATAGACCGAAGTTCGGTCGGCCCGAGTCTCGCCCAACCTCAAGCCAACGGTCGGATCTGTTTGACCAAAACTTCCGGTGGGGCACCACGAGAACTTCCGGTAGGCCATTCGGAGGCCGAAGTATATATACTTTTGAACTCCGTTTCTAACGGTTACGGCAGGCATTTTCACTCTTTCACTGCTCTCCCAACAGCCCCCAAGCTTTGACTCACCCACTCTCTCTCTCCCCCCTTGCTTCCAAGCTTCAATCTTCGATTGTTTGAGCTAGGGACGTGAGATTTGAGAGCGGGAGCATCGATCTTTGACTTGAGCACTTGGTCTCCTCGTCTCGCCGGTTGGTTTTGTGTTTATTACTCTTGGGTTCTTGGAACCCTAGCCGGCTAGGGGCGTTCTTCGCGGGTTGCCCGTGTTGATTTACTTGTGAGGGCACCCCGAAGTGTTTGTATTACCCTTCATCTTAGTGGATATCTCAAGTTTTCCTTTGTGGTTGCTTGAGGGAAGCGACCTACGTGGTCGGGCCTTGGTGGCCACCTCAACAACGAGGACGTAGGCACTCCTTTGTGGGGAAAGTCGAACCTCGGGATAAATCGTGTGTCCCGCGTGCTTGTTGTGGTGGTAGCATCGACTACCCTTGTTATTGTGTTCTTTGTATTCTCTATTGCTTATTTGGTTGTAGGAAGGAGAACTCAATCCAAGAGGTGATTTCCAAAGGTGTAGGGAAAACGCTTCCATCATCAACATCATCTAGAAGGGTGTGGTAACTTGTGTAGTTGAAATCACAACTCATTTACTCTGATTTCCTAGTTGTAGGACACCCGAAGTTCAAGTTGGTTTGCAATAGAAGTTTTGGTCTTATACCGGAACTTCTGCTCCAAACCACCGGAACTTCCGGTGAGCATTTAACTTCCGCAAATTGAGTTTGTGAATTTCAGGATTCGAAAATACGCCTATTCACCCCCCCTCTAGGCCAATTAGGTCCTTTCACTCCTGCTTGGCGGATCAGAAACCCAGAGGGCAGTCAATGGTGCGTCATTATGCAGGTCTAATTGGCGACAGCTGCCCGGTTAAGGGTATGTTTAGGATAGCTCTCTCTCATATGTATGGCTCGACGAAGCGTATGTTTAGATAGAGTATATGATCATACTAGACAGAGTATATCAAGTATACCTAGAGATGTACTAGAGTATATGGTTATATATCACTATAATGTTAATTATTATCATAATATATTAAAAAGTATGCACTCTTTTTGAATTTTTTTTCATGCAGTAAGATTTGGAGCTTAAAATGAGTATATATAAACATATTTAAATTGGTAAATGAGGATGTACATATATGCAATGTGGTTTATCATTAGTAACTACATCCAGGAGCATCTATATAGTTAGTTAAACTTTAAACATGTTAACTATCTAGAGAGAGTTAGATTCTTTCTAGGATAGAGGCAGTCGTTAATTAGGTACGTCACCGAATCATACTGATCATGACCTCCCTCCCCCTTTTCTCTTGCATGGGAAATGATGCTGAAGATGCTTATTTGGGGATAGCTTAATGATGTAGTACGGATACTAATATTAGTATATGTGATGCAACCGATGGCTTTGCCCTATACTCAACGAGCGGAACTACAGTAACTGCACTGGGTGCAGCTGCACCCACAGCAAAATAGAAAAACAATGATTTTGTTCAAATTTCTACCATATATGCACCTACAAAATTAAAATCTATGCACCCACAATGTAAACGCACCCCTCTTGAATTTGCTCTGGCTCCACCACTGACTCAATGCATGCAAGAGAACGAAAGCACTGCAGCAGCTGGAGAGGGATCAGATCGAGATGACGACGACCCGAGACCTTTATACATGGTTCAAGATTTGCGTGAATGAAGTGGTTGATCAATAATCAATAAACTCCGTACATGCATCATATATGGCCTAAAAGCTGGCTAGACTGTTATCGAAGTTGTATCCTATTCTGATGTTGTTTCTTAGTGTTCTGTGTACATAGTACGTACTGGTCGAGTCAGCTAGTTGCCGCATGAGTCTGTTCATCTTGTGGTTGCATCCCAGAAGACATTCCAAAGGGGTATCTATGTCGGTACTAGTTGGTACTATTTGCTATATAGTGTATGCATAATATATATTTTTCCGACAATAGTGTACGGGGTATGTATAATATAGGCACATAAATTTGCACATACAAACATTACTAGGTACAGCTAGTACGTTCCTATAGAGCCCCTAGAGTCTGCATCGCATCTAGTTCTATACTGTACCAAAAAGTTGGCGAGCATGGTGATCGGAGTTACTGTAGCTACCGTGTGCCTCTACGACCACAAGAATATTGGTGGGGTTCTTTTGGAAGTTACGCTTGTTTTGTACCAAAGCTTGATATCATGATATACGCTTGTTTTGTGCCAAAGCTTGATATCATGATATGTATGCATGGTGTACTGTTTGTATAAGTTACGTACGTCGAAGAAGAAATGTTACTGTATTCGATCGATCATGTACTACAATGATTGGATTACGTTCTTTTCTTTTCTTTTTCTTCTTTTTGGTCAGCAGATGTGGTCGAGGATCCATGCATATTTGGGAACGCAGTAAGCAAGTACATACTCCATCCGTCCCTTTTTATTTATCGTTTTGCTTCCCGAGACATAAATGCTTCAATTTTAATAAATAATAAATATCATCGATTAGTATCATAATTAATATCATCGGAAAGATCTTTGGATCTAGTTTTTTTAACAAAATTATTTGGAGATATAAATATTATACGTATTTTTTATAAATCAAGTTAAACTTGTGGCACGCATCCCACGGCGACAAATAAAAAGGAACGGAGGGAGTACTTAACATAATACTAGCTAGATTAATTGCTCTGGAGCTTATGCAGATAAGTGACCTGTCAGACGCCAAAAGTGCGCTAGTACGCGTACACAGCGCTTTATTGTGGCCTCCTTGTCTTCTTGTCGTTCTGCTCACTGTCAAACCATGTGCCTATGTTAGTATGTTTGTCCTATACCATTTTCACTTTTTTCAAACATGTGATGTGCTATTTTCGAGTAGACAATTGAAAAGGTACTAAACTACTAATGCACTTATTGTATACTGAGAAACATTAATTTTTGTAAGATGTTATTTTTGATTGGGTCACTGAATATATATACACTTCGTTTAATTAGTCACAAAATAAGAGAGTATTTCCTCTGTTCCTAAATAGATGATATTTTAGGTTTTTATGCCACAAGTTTGACTCGATTTGTAAAAAATACATGTAATATTTATGTCTCTAAATAAAAATATTAGAAAAAAATAGATCCAAAAAATTTTTCTAATGATACTAGTTATGATACTAATCGATAATACTTATTATTTATTAAAACTACCGACGATTGTTTCTCGAAAAGTGAAAACGACTTTCTTTTATTTTAGAGACGGAGGGAATACCTTTTGAAACTCTATGTGGTAGAAAAAAAACTATAGCAGTATAAAGTGTACACAAAATAGAGGCACATTAAATTTCGAAACTCCTTATCAAGACAAACTAAGCCTTTCCACTTTCAAAAAGCTGAAGCAATATTTCTAAAAAAATGCATGTGATTTAAATAATGATACTTTTCTTGATTTGAGCATCTCCAAGAGTGCAAAAAAGAGGAAAATATCATGTTTTTGGGTGGTTTTCAAAAAAATATATCTAAAGCATCGAAACATTAGTTCCATTATAAATAGTCATTACATCGGACCACCTAGACACCTTCAGGATGGCACCCTTATGGCCTGGTTGTTTGAGCTTTCTGAGAGCCTTGGTTTCTTATAAAAGTTCAAAGATGCAATAAATGGCTAGCTTCCAAACTAGCTTTGCAAAGCTAGAAAGCCCACCATAGCCAAGAATGCACAAGAAGCTCAATGGCTCATTTTATTGAACTTCCAATAGCTTTGGACTGAAAATACCTGCCATATATATCTAAAGCATCGAAACATTAGTTCCTTCAGACCCTTCTTCACGTGTCACCCCTCTGCTCCACCTTTCATGCCGCCGTTTTCTCCGCGCCATGCCACCAATGGGTCGATATCCCAAAGGCGAAAAGACAATTTTTCTGTTTTGCCAATAATCAAAGATTGGAAGTGGATTTTGAGAAACCCCTTGGAGTATGCATAGAAATTAGAATAACTATATAACTCAAAAGCCTCTACAATGCTAGTAGAAATCACGGCAGTGCTGTGCTGCAAGATTTGTTATAGCGGCGATCTTTTGCAACATGATAGCCTTCGCATCAAAATTCAAGAACGTTGCTGAGGTGAATGTGCACGGAGGCCGGTAAAAAGATACTCGTACACGGGAATGGAGCGTTAACGGCCGTAAAACCCACGATCCGCTGGCATCGAAGAATTCCGGTCCCGTCATTCCGAGGGACTATACCAGCTTTGGGGTCCCCCTTGCTAACTTAGGCAGGCAGCATGCAACATGCAACATCCACATACGGTTCGTTTGGTAACTTTCACTTGTCTCATTGGCCATACCAAGAACGGACATGGCCACACTCCCACATATCGAGCTGCGGCGAGAGCAGAAAATCACCCACGGCCACGCACGGCACACACAAGAGAGAGAGGAGGGGCGCCCACTGGCCACGCACTCCTATGCCGCCTCCCATCCATAGAGTGGCAGGGGCAGGTGAGGTGAGACGTGAGACCAGACCACTCTTCCACCTCGCTCCTCTCCTTTTGCTTTACCCGAGCCCGCTCGCTCTCTTTTCAGCGGAGGAAGAGAGGCAGCGGCAGCAGCTTGCAGCAGTGTGTGTGTGAGAGAGAGCAAAGGCCAGCAGATCACACAGCTAGCTCCGCCGCGCCTCCCAGAGATTTCGGTTCCACCACGACGTCAAAAGAAAGCGCGCTTTTGGTTGTAATCTCTTGGAGGCATTGCGGCGGCGAGCGAGATCTGCCACGACGCGCCAGCTGCTACAGCGGCCTGCCGCTGCCGCCGCGCCCATTGCCTGCCCAAGCACAAAGCCCCATCACCCACAGAGGCCTCAGGCTACTCCAAACTACCGCGCCGTCCACCGAGCCAGCCACGCAAGTCTTATGCATGGCCTAGCAACCCTGCGGCTTCCGACTTGCCGCGGCGCCGCGCGCGCGCGCCGCTGGAGAGTAGAGACACGCAGGTAGCACCAAGACCAGCACCGGCTGTCCGGCTGCTGCTCGGTGCCGCTGCCGCGTCTCTTCTTTCTAGGGAGCGGGGAAGGCGACGAGACGAGGGCGCGGCGTGCAGCAGGTGAGAAGAAAAGGCAAGGGCAGCCGCCGCTCCTGGCTGCGCGGAGCGTAGCGGCATAGAGAAGAGGCCGGACCGTGGCAGCGTTGTGCGCGCGCGCGCGGGGCGCTCTGGCATCCGGCGAATCGCCGATCGACATGACGCTGGAAGCTCTGTGCACGACGAGCAGCAGCGACGTCCTCGTCTACGACACCTTCAACGCCACCGCCGCCGCCGCAGCGTGCGCCGCTTCTGCGGGGGCGGGGAGCTTCTTCTTCGGCAATGCAGCACCGGTGGAGGTGCCGCCACCGCCGGCGGCGGCAGACCAGGCGAACGGGGAGAACGGTGCGCAGCAGGCGCGGAGGAAGCGGCGGCGGCGGCAGAGGACCACCAGGAACGCCGAGGACGCCGAGACCCAGCGGATGACCCACATCGCCGTCGAGCGCAACCGCCGCCGCCAGATGAACGAGTACCTCGCCGCGCTCCGCTCGCTCATGCCGGACTCCTACGTCCACCGGGTACGCAATCCAATGCTACTATTCGAACCTCGATCACAATGAGAAAGAATCAGATATTCAGATCATGTCGAATCAAATCACGCCACTCTTACCGCTTGGCCATTCCCCTGACTTTTCTTCGTGTCAAATCAAATCACGCCTAGACTACGTGTTTTCGTTATATATAAAAATAAAAATACAATTTTTAATCATGTGTAGAGCGATCAGGCGTCCGTCGTCAGCGGCGCCATCGATTTCGTCAAGGAGCTGGAGCAGCAGCTGCAATCCCTGGAGGCGCAGAAGCTGGCGCTGGAGCGGCAGCTGCAGCAACAGCAGCGCAGCGACACGGCGGCGGAACGCGACGCTGCACAACCGCAGCCAGGCCAAGACGACCCGGCCTCCGCCGGCAACAGCGGGGACGCCGAGGCGCGCAGCGGGGGGGTCGGCGCCGGCGCCGCAGCCGCCTCCGTTCGCGCGGTTCTTCCGGTACCCGCAGTACGCGTGGCGCCACGCGGCCGCGCGGGAGGCCGTCGTGGCCGTCGGCGCGGGCGCGGGCGCGGAGGCGGAGGAGGCGAGCCGCGCGTCGGCGGTGGCGGACGTGGAGGTGGGCGTGGTGGTGGACGCGCACGCCAGCGTCCGCGTGATGGCGCCGCGGCGGCCCGGGCAGCTGCTGCGGATGGTGGCCGGGATGCAGGCGCTGGGCCTCGCCGTGCTGCACCTCAACGTGGCCACGGCGCTCGCGCCCGACGCGACGGCGCTCTACACGTTCAGCCTCAAGGTACGGCCCACGGCGACACACACACTTCTCCTTCCCTGATGAGTACTAGGCAGCAACGGTCTTTTGCTCCTTCCGTTCACGGACCAACCGTCGTCGTCAAAGCCTGAAACGGTGCATGGCCGTGCTAACGTGACCAAATCTTGTCCTCCTTTTTTCACCAAAATCTCTCTGATACGGCACTTCGGTTAAGATTGCCGGATTAGTTTCTGGATTGGACCCTACTAATAACTAAACTGGTCATGTAGTCTACAACTCTACATCCAACAACAACAATAGTGCTACTAGACCAATAGTGCATCTGTGCATGTAGTACTACTGATTTGCACGTACTAGCACGGAGGCCCATACTACTGTACACGTCTTGGCAGAAAATAAAAATAAAATAAAAGGATGTCAGGTAGTAGCATCACGTCCACCGAAATTCCGGGAGAGGAAGCATTTGCATGACACCGCACTTGGCTGCGCCAGCGCAGAGGTTTGGCACTTTGCCAGGAGAATTCTTTTCTGAATTCAAACGCAGTAGCACACACACAGCGGCCATTGTTCTTGTTCATCACAATAGCTTGTGCAGCCCTCCAGTAGAGTGTAGTATAGAGCACAGTCCACAGTGGGTTCCCCTGATAGCCCAGCACGACTGCAGCACAAGCCATGGGCGCTCGCTTTTGACCAGATAGAGATTCCAGGGCGCGAAAGCTGTTTGCTGCGTTTGGCAAGCTGTAGCACTGGGCTTTTGACGTCCCTGTACTCCATCGTCTGAACACCATCTCTTCGAGCTGATAGGAGTACAGTGAAAAGAAAAGGAAAAGCTGTGACTGTGATTGTGTTTTCACCGTTTCTTTTTTACTAAAAGCAACGTAAAGGAGAAAAGAACGATCATGGAGAAGGAAAGAATCTCTTGGTGAGAGCGAGCAGAGCAGGCAGCTGGCCCGCCGTCGCCCATTGACATGGCGAGGAGACTAGGAGGAGATCCATCAGCAGCGAAAGGCTATGGAAAAATTGTGTCGTGTGCCCGCTGCCGCTGCCTTTTTCTATTGCCAGCCGTATCATGTGTTTGTGTGCCCAGGAGCCAGCCGGATGCCCGGACCCGCAACGCAGTAGCAGTAGGCAGAGAGACTAGTGGCTTTTGCTTTGCTCTTTTTGCCTCACTTGGCGATTCATGATTCCGTCTGTCACGAACATGTATGTATGCATGTGTACTCATCTCCTCTCCCATGTGGCTCTCTGCAGATGGAGGAAGGGTGCGCGCTGGCGACGGCGGAGGACATCGCGGCGGCGGTGCACCACGTCCTCTCCATCATCGACGCCGAGGCGACGGCGGCGCAGGCGCAGAGGCTGCTCGCCGGCGGAGCACCACCAGGGCCAGGGCAGCCGGGCCTCGCCTCTAGCTAGTCAGGACAAACCCCACCGACCGCCGCCGACGAGGTCGAGGTCTTCCGGCGCATCGCAATGCAGGCGAGCCGGGGGGCCGGCATGGACGGACGGCGGGTGTCTGCTTTCGTTTCTTGTAAAGTGCAGCGCCGTGCCGTGCGTAGCTGGGCAGCAGGAGAATCTGGTGGCGTAGGTCTAGGGAATGTAACGGCAATAACAAGCAGGTTCGTCGTCTCTGGACTTTTTGTTGTGGTCACGTTCGCCATGCATGGCGACGGCATGCTTATGCGTGCCCTTGTCGCGTTCACTGCGACCGGGCGGCGGCGTCTCCCTTGCATTGGGCCGACTCTGACTAGCAAGAACAAGAAAGCCCAGGCCAGGCCAGCTGGAATCAAACGAAGCCCATCAAAAATGCAGATAGGCAAAGTGGGGTCACAACACTGTGCAGCTTTGGCCAAGGGGTCTCCCGTTCACAGCAGCAGCGGTGGCACCAGAGGTCATAGAAACTATCGCAATGCCGTGAAGATCTGGCCCTTTTGCTGCTGATCTTTTGGAGGGTCAGACTTTCATGTGATAAATAATAACATCAATGTGGTAAGGAGCATATCAACAATCGGGGCCTGGTCTTGGACATATGGCCACATTGTGAAAGAAATTAAAGCAAAAGGGTGGAGGACTTCATTCATGAAGGTCGCTCACAATTTAGCTAGAAGCTCTGTTAGTCGTGATTTAGGTAGACATGTCTTTTTGTTTTCACTGCCCGAGGGTGTTTGTAATTCTTGTCCCACTACTTAGTTAAAGAACAGTGGTTTCTGCTAAAAGAAAATGGGATCAGACTAGGCTGGTCTTGTTTTGCGTGGATTATGAAATGACGTGGCGTCCCTCCTCACTTTGTTCCACTACTTAGGCCTTGTTTGGATGTTGTAGTATTAAGAAACCATAGTATCAAGAAACCGTAGTTTTAGAACCAGTGATGTGCAAAACCATGGTTTAGAAAAAAGAGGTCTAGAGTGGAGTTTTTAAAACTCTAAAAAAACTACAGTTTTAGCAATACTATAGTTTTCAAAACCATAAAATTTGTTGCACCTAAACACTTCATCGCACTCTAAAACCAAAGTATTTCACGAAACCATGGTATTTTTCCAAAACTTCAAAAAATACTTTGTATACAAACGGGGCCTTAGTTGCTGTGTCCGTCCATCTTGTGCAGCACTCACACCTCACACCAAAAAAAAAAAAGAATATATATTAATATTTTTTATTTTTTTAAAAATAAAAAACTCTGTCAATCTGGCCCTTAGTATAAGCCTACCGGTAAGCCGGTGAGGTCCTTGGGCCGGAACCATAATTAGGACCAAAATGTACAGCTTAGCCCATCCTGGATCACCAAGCTCCTCTCTGCTGGGCTTGGCCAAAAAGTAAACTTCGAACAATTATTATCCAAGTCTGATGTAGCCTCGGAATCCTCCCTCACTCACAGAAAAAAAATGAAAAGAAACCAAACTCAGGCTTGCTGCTCTTGTGCGGCGGACACCAAAACGATAGTCAGCTCTCGGCGACGGCGAGCCCACGGCCTTTTTGACTTGCTTTGCTTCACGCTCCCTTCGCCACTGCGATTTTCGAAACAAAGGTGGAAAGCGGAGGAAGAAAAAGGAGGGACGGCCGCCATGGTAGCCCTCGCCGGCGCTCTGGCGCGGCGCCCCCCTCCCACCAACGGCGTCTCTGCATAATGTATAATGTAGATTGTAGAGTAATGTAATAGGCGCTACCTGCTGCAGCAACCTTATCTAGCTACTAGTGAGCAAACCCATGCGACGATGCGAAGAAGCCTACCGCCTACGGCACCAGAGCAGACCAGGTGCAGCCATCGTCGTCTAGGACCTATCGTTCTTTGATTCTTTCTTCCTGGTAATGGTAAGTGATATTGGAGGCCGCATGAAGCGAGTTGGAAGCATCCGAATTCCCGAGTGGAAACTGGAAAGAAATCCAGGCCGGAGAACGGAGAGGAGTCGCGTAATAGTACAGCAATCCACGTCGCATATTGCCGAGTGAGCCGGTCTCAACGATCCAAATCGCCCGCAAGTGCGATCGCGACGGATACCCATCACCGAGAGAGAGACTACTCTACTCTAGTCCTGTAGAATCTAATAAGATGTGTAAGAGTACAGTAGTGATAGCATGTGTCCAGTTGTCCACTGACAAGATCAGACGACCAAACTCGTGTACCAATCTGACAAGATCAGACGACCAAACCCAAGTACCCATCTGCTACTATGTATAGGAGTACAGAAGTATAGTATGTAGGGAGTAGTATGTCCACACTTCAGTGTGACATATCAGTAGAGCCGTGTCATGGCAACCCCGAACCACTAAACAAACACCGGAAAAAACATCGTGGGCTCGTGGCTCCAGCACAAATTTCTCAATCTCATAGCGTGTTCTTTCTTAAAAAAAAAAAGAGAGAGGATAATAATGTAAATAAAATTGCAGATGAAACGACCAAAGATGGCTCACGTTGAATCGACCAGAGTACTATACCAGACGCAACCTAACCCCAGCCACGGATTTGGAATATCAAACCACATGCTGTCCAGCCATGGCATCACCATATATAACCAAATATCTATCTAAGATTCCAGCATCGTTTCTGTCACAGAAACTTGAGCATCTGTATGCGTCAAGGAACAAACTAAAGAAAAGAGAGGCCATGCATGGCCAGTGGACAGTGGTGGATGATAAAAGCAACCGGTTTGTTTTTTTGCAAAGCAGACGGGGGATCAGATTCTGATCGCACGTCACGGGCTAAGATCTGAGTACGGATCATGCAGTAACACTGCAGGAGTATAATAAGAGTGATAATTAATTGACAAAAATAAACAAGTCGCTCCAACCCCAGGAACGGGAGGTAAAGCACCGTCGGCTTTGTACTAGCTTTGTTGCTTGTTGTGTGTAAGCCTAGTTCATGGGTGACGGACCACAGGCAACTTCAGCGACAAAAGAGCCATATCACACATGCTTATCTGGCTACGCAATAGGTCCACCACTGCTATGAGTTTCAAAAAAAAAAAAAAAAAAGGTCCACTATTGCTATGTGCTATGATGATGAGAAATTCCAAACGCAAACGGGATTCCTCAATTTGTGTTGGTGCAAAGAAAGGGTCCCAGCCCCATTGGCCATTGCACAGTCAGTTTTCCATACTATGTGCTCAGCATTTAGTAAAAGCGAAGGCACAAACATTGTCACGTCAAAGAAAACGAAAGGAGCAAAAAATACCTAAAAAAATAGCAGGGCAATACCAGAAGGCAGCAGAAAACTGTTGGACTAGTCTCTTCTTGAACTCAATTCACAGTAACATGTTCACTGGAATAATGGAATGTGGGTCTTCGTAAACCGTAGTACGTAAGACAAGATGGAAGAGAGAGAGAAAAAAAAACAGAACTGATCCAAAGGCCTACCAACTAGCAGCAGAAGAGACCTCACCGAAAAATGCAGACGAACTATTGGAGTATTGGAGGGGCATCACCACATCTAGAGATGGAACATTGTCACGAGACGACACACAGACTGATGTCGGTCCCTGCTTTTTCCATCGACATTCCATCTTCCAAGCAAACAAGAAAAGCCTGCCCAGTATCCTAGGTAAAATCTGAAACAACTCTGAGTCTCTGAGCGAGCTCACATCGGAAGATCTGAATCCCTTCCCCTCCCACTCCCACTCTTGCTGCTGAAGCACGACCGCCCGGCAGGCGGCAACCGCTTCGTCGGCGGCGCGGTGTCCATGGCGTCTTGCAGTGCACGCCGGCTGCCGCGTGCCCCCTTGCTGTTCTCGCCGTGCCACCGCCTTGATGTGCCGGCGCCACCTGCAAGGATGCCGCTCTCCCTGGCTGCCATCAGCTCGTCTTCCATGCTGGCCTGCAGAACGTCGGCGATGGACATGCGGATGTCATGGTTCGGGTCTGACGACGAAGGTGGCGGCGGCGGCGGGCGTTCTTCTCTGATTTCAGCCTTGCTGTCGGCCTCGTCTGCTCCCTCGGAGCCACCAATTGCCTCCTGGTCATCACCATCACCATCTGTGCTGCCCGCCATGCTCTGCTGCTCCTGCTCCTCGCACATGATTTCCATGTCGTCCATCACCACAACCACCTCATGGGCAGCGGAGTCTCTCCCAACACTCTCGCCTGGACCACGGCCCTCAGCCTCCTGTGTCGCCGTCGCTGTCGCCATCCCCATCCCGACGGAGATGAAGGTGATGTTGGAGCGGCACAGAGGGCAGTTGGAGTGCGACTTGAGCCACTTGTCAATGCACTGCTGGTGGAAGGCATGGCTGCACTTGGGCAGTAGCCGCAGGCTCTCCCCGTCCTTGAACTCGCCGAGGCAGACCGAGCAGTCCGTGGTGTGGACCGAGGCATCACCCCGCTTGTACTTGCACAGGGTGATCTTGCTGATCAAGGTCTCATCCAGCCCGGTCGACGGCGAGAGGTTCCACGATTCTTGGCTCCTGGATTGTCCTTGGCCTCCACCGCCGCCGCCGCTGCCGCCGCCGTTGCTGCGGCGGCGGCCACCACCACCTAAGTTGGAAGCAAAGACTCTGCCCCGGAAGGAACCGAAGGTGCCACAGTACCTGGAGATGAAGGTGTAGTAACTGACGAGCAGGAAGGCGATCGCCAGCACGCCGATGATAGCGATGACAAGCGGGGAGAAGACCGGGCCGGAGGAGTCGTCGGGGCTGGGGCCGCCGACGTCGAATGGCGGAGGCGGAGGGAAGATGAAGTAGCACCACTGGGGGCAGTACATGCTGCACAGGCCCTGAGAGCAATCTTTGGTTGGCTCATAGGGAACCCAGGTAGGCTGTGCCCCCGAGATTGCAAGGGGTGACGAGGCCATTGCCTCCCACCACGAGCTCTGTGGCTCTGGCAGCAGCAACGGCAGACTGGGAGGAACGAGGCGAGAAGGCTACTACACTCAGTCTCTCAGACTGAGACTGAGAGTCCAGGTGCTAGCAGAGCATCTCTGTGAGCTTCTGGGATAAATCATTGTGATGAGAAGAGAGAGGACATACTAGGTGCCTTGGATCCATGGTCCTTTCTCGGTGTTGGGAATTGTGAGCGGATATGAGAGAGATCAGATGACGCTGCTGGCTGTGAGACTTTGAGAGGCAAGGAAACTTGTTTACAAGGGAAAGTATTTGGGAGGGATGGACGGAGACGTGGAGATGGTGGTGGTTGGGACCTGATCTATCTTATTTGCTTTTGTTTTTGGTGCCGCAGCTCTTCTTTCCTTTTTCTTTTCCTTTGCCCCTGCTGCTGTTGCTTTCCTCTTTTAACTTCGATGCTCTCTTTGACACACTGACACATACACTTCAGATGAGGAAGACAAGATGACCATCTGATACATAAATAAATAAGAAAAGAACAGTAACAGGAAAGGTAAACAGAATCGTTCACTCCTGGGTCCTGGCACAAGATGAAGAAAACAGAGCAGTACCATCGATGAAGCCTACCAGTGCAAGCTTCAGCTGAAAAAGAAGGAAATAAAACTTATTAATTCTCTTAACGCAGAAATGTCTTAAACCTTAAAGATTTTGTTCGTGTGAAACCCAGTGTTTGCACTCACTGCAAGGTTCTTTTGGTTTCAATTAGAGATTTTGTATGCTTTGACCAGTCAAATTCACTTAAACAAATAGAGAAAATGAATATTTGAAAGGCTCGCAAGCTGTCAAAGAAACAAAATCCATCAAACAATAAGTTGACAAAATTTCCAATTTTTTTTGTGAACTGGTAAATACCCATTGTCTTGTAGCCCTGCAAATGACAATGTTGGTAGTGCTATTGTTTCCCTCCAAAGAAAAGGACTGTCCTGCACTATAAACCTTGAAGTCTCTCTTTCAGCAATCAGTTTTTTCTCTCTTCAAGTCAAGTAACTAAAGATAATGATTACTCACACTATTTCAACAGCTATCTTTGAATTTACTTCTCTCTTTATGACACTAATCTTGTTATAGTGTCAACATAACCTTAATAGCTTGCACTGGTATGAAAGGGACCAGCCCTTACATTTTATGTGCAAGGACAGTTCAAACCGCAGTTATATGAAAATTACTTTTTTCTTGAAAACTATGTTTTATGGAAATTTGGATTAAACGATCACAATACATGCATATAAAACAATGTAACATTATGACATGCAAATCAATCTAATGAAGGCATAAACCACATGGTGATGATCATCTTATAATTACAGATAAAAAAGGCAGTACAGGTAGCTTTTTATCAAATCTAAGTTGGACAGAGACAATTGACGGGAATAGTTGGAATATCAGATATCAGAAGATTTCCCTTTTTTATTTTGAAAAACCAAAAGAATTTTTCTCCTTTGGTGATAAGCAAATAACTGTCACATTCGTTAAAAAAAAGCAAATGACTGCCACATAACAGGGATAGCAGAGTAGCAGTGCTGTCAGCCAATGCATGACAGAAACATAGAGAAGTGATAAATTTTGGGACACATGTAGACATAGGGACCTGTATGGCTCCATTCAGTGCAAGCTAAGTGCTACCATATTCCTGGCTAACTTACAAAAGACCAGCCAATGTCACTCTTACCCTTAATTAAGGAAAAACTTCGGAGGAATATAAATTCAATTGTGATACTTTCTCTTTCAGATTCATGGTTCAAGGGATTTGAAGAGGCTAACGTGTAAGGTTGTTCTCATTTGGAAGGTAATTGAATAGTTATGCATCTATGAACAAATTAAGATGTTAGTAAACAATGTGCAAAAGTTACACAGTAGTTTGAACAGAACAGACCAAATGGTTTGCACGCCATAAGTAGCCATAAAGTAATGAAACACAACATGAGGTGAGGCAGAATATTTTATACAAGGGGATGAATGAAGTGGTTATTTATGAAGAATATGATCTGACATAAACTAATAAACAAACCATTAATGGCCATCCTGCTTCTGAATGGAACTGAAACCAAAATGCAAAATGGCCATAACATATGAGCCTTTCTTTAATATAAACATTGAGCTTATTGTGTAATACTGATACCAATAAATTACTGGAGACATCGATGTTATGCTGTGCAAAATGGACTTCTTTGTGCATAATACACTATATTTCTCTAGTCATCCAGTTGCTTCTATATATTACTATAAAAATTCTGGATATTGCCTCTAGTGCCGAAAATGAATCAAGATGCATGACACTATGACAGTATTGAGCTTCAAATTATTTTTTTACCAAGAAAACCAACTGGATGGTAATTAGTAGATTAATCTATCAGGACTCCAAAAGGTTAAAATGGGGCAACCAAATAAACTGATTCTGATTTCCAAAGCGAAGGACATTCATTCCACAAAATAATGCTAAATTTTCAAATTCCTCTTTTTCCCTGTTTGTCAGTGGAAATGGATTAATAGAAGGTTTGTAGGAGAAGACAGATGAAGTGGTGGACCAAAGAGAAACAGGATCATCCCTTTTCCCTCTTAAGAACTAGTCCCACCAATAGAGGTAGCTTTAAGACTTTGACCCCTTTGAGGTTAGAAAGAAAAAGGAAAGATAAAATAAACCACCTGAGTTTGCTTTCACCCAAAAAAAGAAAGAACGAAAGAATTTCAATTTGCATTGATCTGGCCCACTTTAGTCCCTTAAAATTTGTGGGAACAGCTGCTTTAAATTATTTGGAGTTATATATGCTCCTCTCTTGCCACTTTGCTCCCCCTTGAACAGACACCAGGAAAAGGTAGTGTGTGGAAATTATAGTTGTCCCCTTCATCATCACTATCTTACAACTTATCAAGAGGGCCACACTGAACTAAATTCTTGCCTTTTATCTACTGTTCTAAACAGTCTCATAGCAACAGCTTACACTTATTGTCTGTTTTAATGAGTATTGAAACAATTTTTAACATATATTCCCTTCGAAAATTTTGAGTTCAAAAGTTATCAATCTTTTTTAAAAGACTCAGACGGATTTAATGTATGTGGTTTTGAACAGGCATCTCTCTCTCTAGTTTCTTGTTTTGGTTGTGTTTAAGCCTATGGTTTGTCTGGGTCTTACATGTTCTTTGCCCTCTCTACTGTGCTGCTGAGGCCAGGGCTGTTACTTATGTTCTGTCTAAAAACTCTCTTTCCTATCTTAATTGAAAGGAAGAACTCCTACCGTTTTACTTCAAAAGGTGCCCATGGAGATGGGGTACTTGAATGCTATGCTCCAACATATCTGTGAACAATATATCCAGTGAGGATTTGTTGAGGCGATTTTCAACAGGTGCCTATGGAAATGGGGTGCTTAAATAATACATTACAACCTAGATATGTACATTCTAACCAGTGATTATACCTTAGTACAATAGCCCTCAACATATCAAGAGCAGATGTATGCAACCAGTGACTACATGCTTATTTACTACATGAAAGTTGCTTTAGTGCCTGGAGAGAAACCAATTCCTCAAAAAAGTCCAGAGTTTTAATTTAAATAGGAATAAAAAAAATGCATTAAACAACTATTATTTAGTTCATAGGAAAGACACTTTTTTCAACAGAAAAGCATTTGGCAATATCGTCACCACATAAGTGATCATTAAAAAAACAGTGTCGCGCTAAAAAGAGAATGGATGGCACACAATACCTGTTGTAATATGCGATGTTAAATCATTACTTTGTTCAGAACACCAAATTCAAACTTTCCTAGGCTTCGGTAAAGTGGGAAATCTTGCGTTTAAATAAACTTTTTTTAAAAAACTGGGTATGTATAGGAGATTGGAGAAACCAAAACCTTTATCCTAATAACTCAATTTATTGCCAGTTGTGTCCCTCTTCTTTATCAATATAATCGGCGGATCACCTGCCTAGTTCTTTTAAAAAACAATTTAGAAATGTTTAAGACCCAACCAGTATTAAACTGTAATAGCACACCAGGGTGCATGGTGGTGTACAAGTACAGCTACCAATGATGAGTTTATCTTTTGGAGAGAGGAGCATTGCTGGGGAAAAAAGAAGTCTATGATCAAGTGATTACAGTGAGATGGAAGTACTGAAATATCCATAACAGATTAACAATCCATAGGGCTGGATTAGAGGAACTGAGGAAGGTCGAAGGCCCCCCCAAAACCAATTCTGCTGGCTTTTTCTTAGTTTTAGCTTGCAACTGCCAACCTTTGTTGTACCAAAGATTCCATGGAGAATTGAACTTCAGAGCCAGCAGCATCATTAGCAAATGGAAAATATGAGCATTAAGCATGCACTAGGTGCTATGGATGCACCCTAATTCTCTTCTGTAGTGATATAACAGAGCAATGGCTGAGTATAATAATATAAATAAACATGAATACACGGGGGACAAGAGAGAGAGAGAGAGAGAGGGAGGGAGGGAGGGAGAGAGAGAGAAACATGAATACACGGGGGACGAGAGAGAGAGATAGAGAAGGTAATGCTTCAGCTACTCAGACAAGCTGAACACTGGTGAAGCTGAGAATATTCTGTTTAAGTGTCTAGCGTCTATCCAGGTCACTGATTAGTGCTTGTTGAATGATCGCTTTGACTGCACTAATAAGAGTTGAAGATTCTTACTATTGTTCTCCAGGGCGACAGCGAAACCTATGCTGCAGTAACCTTAAAATCAAGACTACATCAACCCGGTAGAGCGTATAATGAGTTAGGTTTATAAAAAGGGGAAAAATTCACATTTCAACCTAACTATATAACCGGAGAGAGAAGAGTGTAAGAACTTCAACATTATTGCTAACGAATAAGGAAGCATGGAGTTGCAATTAGATAAGATGTGATCATCTACAGTAAAGACTGAAAAAACATGTACTTTAACATTTATCTAATTCATAGCCAAATGACACTCTTTTTGGGACAGAGGGAGTATTTATTTGGGTGCAAAGCCACGTGTTTTTGGATTCGAGGGTTGAAAGAAACTGAAGCTTTTCAAGGTTGAAATAAAAATCAGATATGTCAAGAAACAACCATAGTTAGAGACTCAAGGACACATGTCAGGCAAGGTTCCCTGAGAGAAAGAGTTGTACAAAAGAAATCTGAATGGAAAACTAAACTAATGAGAATTCATCCAAAATTAGGAGATCACAAGTGGTGTCAGCAGGAGAAACTTGATCTATCATGTAATATAAATAAGTACAATATTGTCACAATAATCCCAAAATAACTGAATTTTGGGATAACTGAATTTGAATACAATTGCAAGTTACAGGAACATTATTCACCTGAAGTTAGAGCTAATGCCTTTTGTTGGCTTTTACCTTAGCAGGACCAAGGCAGACAATGATAATTGAGTGTTGATTATGATTGCCACTTCTTATTCCGCATCCATATATAAAAAAGGCAGGCAATAGATCTGATTTCCCAAGAAATAACATATTAATAACCTGCCAAGTAAAATATACAGCAGGAATAGAAGTTTTTTTTCTGAATGCTCCTGGTATGATAGTGTATGACCCATGGCAAATTTCTCTCAAGCTTCAAATCTTATACTAAGTAAACTGAGCATTATGGTTTTGCTTCCCTCATCATTATGAAAGGAAATTGAGCCTCAAGATGATTACTGACTGTTCATGCTGCATTAACCTACTCATGATTGCAAGGTAAATGATAAAATACATAAAATTTCAGAAAGCAGTATTCACAAGTAGTGAAGCACACTACAGCACGTTGAAGATTCCGCAAATGTGTAAGCTCAATCAGAAGTGTTCTGATGATGTCATGGAAATAAATTTTCTACAGAAACAAATTAATTCAAGTACCAACCATAAGTAGTTAGTGCAACTATAGGCACAATGATCATGCACTCACGCACCAGATAGTGTAGGAAAAAACTTGTAACTGTACAACAAGGTTCCACATCTGCGTTTATATCAATAAAGTGGATGGAACTTTCTTCCTGTAGGCCAGTATAGTATGTTTGACTATTCCTGTTTATCTTCACCTTCATCCATGCTGGTATCATCAACGCTTGCTCCCTCAATATTTACATCTTCAACTTCACTGTCAGCCTTTGCAACTTCAACCTTATCATCACCACCTTCCCGCCAATTCAAGCGTACAGGCCTTCCCATAAGTTCCTAAATAAAGGACAAAATATAAATCTGATACCGTAGTGCCTTAATGTGCTTGTAGTTTAATACATTTTGCATTCGATTTTATAAAAAGATGGAAAGGAAAAAAGGGACAGAGACAGACACTTCAACTAACTGTATGATAACACTATAGCAGGTCTGTCGTTGCAAGTCAATGGCAAGGGTTCTCAAAATTATTATGAAAAGCAGAGGAGACAAGGCATGGAGAGGGAATACAGTTGATAGTTGATGACATTTTTATTATTATCTAGTGGAGGCATGTGTCCACGGAGGTATACTATATATCTTCACCAAAAAAAAAAAAAAGTAAGGTAGAAGTTTGTATGTAACACCTTTCCATCAAGCTCAGTGAGAGCAGCCTCTGCCTCTTCTTTTGTCCCAAAGGAAACAAAACCATACCCAGCTGCTTTTCCATTATCGAATATAACGTTAGCAGAAAGCGGGTTAAATTTTGCAAAGAATTCTTTAACATTGGGAGCCCTTGCTTTCCATGGAAGATTGGACACATAAAGCTTGTGCCTCTCAACAATGGTGCCAGGAGGAGGAAGCGGAGCTGGTTTTCTGAAGCTCTTTGAAAACTCCACCTTGATTGCCCGCCCCATTACATCCTAGAAAATATCATTCTCAATGTTAGTATCTTATTTTGGAGAAATCTTCAGGTGTCAACGTTTTAATGATTAGCTCAATGGTAATGATACAAGACTGATAAACTCGGCCCATGTTATAGAAAACTCAATCATGAAGTGATATAATTACAAGTAATCATAAATCCATGTCCACGTAAAGTGCATGCCGTTAATATCCACTAAGTTGCTGAAAGCCACAGTGGAGGAGAATGCAAGTGAGGTCAATGGATGGGTGCCCGATGCCCTAAGATGCAATTTAGATATCATCTTCTACTTCACATCTACTCTGTCTATCTGATGCTCAATCGTGAAACTACATCATGGTGCAAACCAAACGCATACGCAACAAGGCAACCGTTGACGCGCTCACATGGGAGTTAAGCTTCTCAGCAGCCGTGGCCGCCTCCTCCGCTGTCGACATCGTAACGAACGCGAACCCCCTGTTCCTGCCATCCTTCCCCTTGATGACCTTCAGCCAACCAAACAAACAAAACAAAAGCTGAATATCACAACTGAAAATTCAAACTCCGACGCCCTAAACACGGCCTCAACGGCTCGCCAGGGCGCGCGGCATTGCGTCCACGGAAACCGAACACGCCTCCCACCTCGACGTCCTTGACGGTGCCGTACTGCGCGAAGAGCTTCTCGATCTCCGGCGCCGGTAAGGACCACGGCAGGTTGGCCACGTACAGCTTCCGCCGCTTCTCTCCCCCTGCTCCTGCTCCTGCTCCTCCGCGACGGGGGCGGCCTGCGCCTCCGGGGGGGGCGAGGATGCCGCGACGCGGAGGCGGAGGCGGAGGCGCGCCTGGTACTGGCGGCGAGGGGAGCGGAGCGGAAGGAGAGGAAGGGCAAAGTGGGGAAGCCGCGGGGCGGGGGAGCGCCGCGCCGGGGCTGGGGCTGCGCGCGAGCGAGAGCGCCATAGCGAAGTGGACCGTGCGGCGCGGGTGGTTCGGGCTGGGGAAGTGGGAATTTGGGGGCTGTCCGGCTGGGCCTCGGGAGGCCGTTAGACTGGCTGACGATTCTGCCCCTGACCTGACGGCGAGATTTCTGGGCCGGCTTGGTTTTCGTTTCGGATAACGTGTGGGTGCCGCTCGCTGGATAATGTGAGGGGCTGAGAATAGATGGCGTTTGATTGTCTGTGGACGCCCAACACTGCTGCACATTTCATCTGAATATAAAAGAGTTTCCCAAAAAAATAAAGAACACTGCCACTGCGCTTTCATCAGTGCCTAAAATCGCCAGTGGCATTCAGGTGCGACCCTGAAATTGATCTCTTGTTTCTTTGTTCTGCCATCTAAAAATAACAGCGCTTCGATGTAGAGATGACGCCCAACAACACATTCGAAAACTTGAATTGGAGTCTGGGTTTTCGTTATCTTCTCAATCCTTTTCTACCAACAGATTAACAATAACAATGCAGGCCCTAAGCTTAAGCTATGCGCAGCAGCAGGTCAGCTGAATTCATGAGGTAAGAAACATTCATCAGTTGGTATACACCTTGATGGTTCCGCAGAGTTCTTTGGCAGGCAGAACAGGGAGCTGGACATTCCAAAGCCCTCCGTATTTGTTGGATCTTGTCACGTTGGTCACTCAGAGAGGTTGGTGATTGAGAGTGATTCTTTCTGGGACAGGTGCATTTACTGATACACGAACAAAGATAATAAAGGTGTGCCAGAACTAGTCCAACAAATGTTAGATTCTCTTGAACAATGCAGCATCTCTGAATTGTCTTGTCGTGTTTCCTTGCAAAGATAAGCGCCATATTTGTGCACTGGTAGCAGCATCTGCTCTTTCAGTCTTCTCTATCAAGTTGGCCACTATTTATGTCAGTTAGTGCTTACATTGTTTCCATAATTCCATGTACTAGTGCTTATGTACTGTACTTTCTACTAGTAGTATCGAATCGGAGTCTTGTGCAATGTGGAGGTAGAAGCCTTGTTGTGCAATGTGGCAGGACAAATATTTCAATTCTAGGCTCAAAAGATTCATCTCGTGAACAACTGTATAATTGGTAAGTTGGGCCCAGAGCTTGAAAAGGCCAACTGATCCAGAGTGAAAAGGAACGATGGGAAATGTAAATGAAACTGTCCAGAGCTCGCTCTGCTACTGATGATGTAACAAGAATTGTGCATGCTTGCTGAGTTTTTTTTTTTTTCATTTTCTTTTTTTTTGTAAGTGCTCTAGAAAAAAATTCCAATAATATATGCAAGAGAATAGAGATTATGATGATTGCTCTTTGATTCAGGCCTAATTTCGTAGGACCCAGAAATCATTCAACCTTTGCTGCTTTCTTAAGCAAGGAGCTTCCTGAATCCTAGCAAGGCCCGATTCCTGGGACCTAGTCGGGCCTAGAACCCTTTCAACGTCTCCTTTTGAACGAGACGCGCACGCACTGGATGACACCGGACGAAGAAAAATCTGGCACCACTTGGCCTCACCAGAGTCGCACGTCCTTTCAGAATTTTCCTCGTTAAATTTCAGAGCGAAGCACGGGGAGAAAAAAAACCGACCTGTGCCCTGTGAACTGTGCTGGAACGAAAGCGATCTCGATGATGTGCCATAAACACGAGAAAAAGCGGTGATATTGCCCCGCAGATAAAAAAAAAGGTAGTTTGATGGGAGTTTCGTTAGGGTTCCATTCCATCTGATCCGCTCGAAAGGGCACCGATTCGTGCTGTGCAATTGTGCACTATAGACGCCCTTTTGTTCATGCTAAGCCTCATTCGTCATCGCGGATATTGCTCGTCAGAATCTCTCTCTCCACACACACACAGCATAGCGTTATTGTCTATTTTAGATCGCTTTCTCTTTTACCAAATTTTGTTTTTATCGCATGATCCTCTTTCCACATGCTGCTGTTGTTGCTGCTACAAACTTATCGGATCAAAAGGCGGATGCTCCCACGAGCACGAGGTGGCGGACTGAGTGGGGGGGGGCAGTACTGACTGACAGTCACCATACCACTAGGCAGCTCCATTATCAATCACGGTGAATTGGAGCAGCAGGCAGTGGTGGCCATGAGCCCGCCCACTCGCCGATCCATTCTTCTCGATCGCAATTCGCAAAGCAGCGGAGAAATGCGCCTCGAAAGCGTGTGTGCTGGGTGAGCACGAACCGTACACCCTCGTCGTGACACCGGCCGCCACCACCACCAGGCAGAAGAATTGAAAGGCCCTTTTCTCAAATAAAATGAGGAGCTTTAATTGTCAGGAGGATGTACGCGTCGAGGACGGAGGAGGGGCCCGAGTATCGGGTCTCGGCCATTGTTTGGCAGAATTCCAGTAGAAATGGACGCTCGTACGCCGAACGCTTCGCGGAAAGGAACGGAGCAAGTACGGTGGTGTGGCCCCTCCCCGTCGCTTTCGTCGTGGAAAACCAGTAGGAACTCCCCAAATATCCCCCGAATGCCAGCGATTCGATCCAATCCACATCCAAATCTTCTTCAGCCAGTTGATCTACATCTGCAAGTGGAGTAGTATCTACCTGCCATGGGCCATCCGAGGGGCCTGGCGAGTCCCACGGTAATTTGGTGCCGGCCGGCCGCACACCGTACCGATTGGCGAGGAAGACACCGCCGTCCGATCGCGTCACGGCCGGCCGCGTGCGAGGCCGAACTGGGGTCCGTACTCCGTAGCGACGGATGGGGGGCAGGAGGCGAGTGACATCACGCGGCGGCAGAAAGTCCTCGGCGTGCGTGTGCGTGCGCGTGCGACGCGTGGGGGGGCGGGCGGGCGGCCAGTGGTGGGTGGATGGCGGCGTCGCTTGCCTACGGCAGCATCACGCGCGGTGGTGGTGCTGGTGGCCCTGGTGGGCGCGGCCGCATTTGCCAGCCACTTCGCCCGCGCGCGCGGCGCGCGCGAGTGGGCCGGACGGACAAACGCCACGCAAGGCGCGGCGCACGCGGCACGGCAGGCGTCCACGGCAGCGCGTGATCCCGTGTCCGCGGTGCCCGTCGGCCACGGCGAGCATGGACGTGCTCGCCCCCACACTCTCCTGTCCGTTCCACACACACACACACGCAATGCCAAGCGCAGTTGCGCCAGCCAGCCAGCAAGCAAGCAAGCATCCCCCTGGGAGGCCGGCCGGAAGGGCCAACCGGGGGCGCGCTCCACGTTTCGCCTTTCAAGGCCAGCAGCCAGCAGAAACCGCACGTGGACCTGCCAGTACACTGATCATTAGCGCGCCGTACGACCCATGGATCTGGCTGGGCCTCTAGATCGATCCGTCTTTATTTCGTCGACTGACTGACTGACTGAGAGGGAGGGCCCTACAGTCACTGTGGGCGAGCTCAATGCCCGGACCGGACGCCGGTTGGGCGAGGTGGTGACTCTCTTTCCGTAGACACCCGGCCGGCCGGCCGGCCCGCGCAGCGGCGACGGTGGCTACGCTACGATGACGGCAACGTCGGCATCGACTGGCCGCTGTCCGGGACGAACGGCGGGTCAACCAGAGTTAGGCAGGGGGCACGGCTCAGGTCGCCGTACCGCGGCGACGAATCAGATGCCATCGCTACCACCGTTTCAGCCCCCATGACCTGCATTGCACTTGCACATTTGCTGCACGGGCGATTGCAGCGTCATCTGGAGGTGGATGGTACAGAGAAAAGAGGGGCGAGGAGGAGAAGAGAAACCACCATCAATCAAATGACAAATGAAGCAAAAGCAAGCAACACAAACCCTTGACATTGAAAGCCATCCAGGACCAGGAGCAGCATTCTTATCCTTTTATTATTACAACAGGCAACAAGGCAACACACGAATATGAACACCGGGAGCTACACTCCTACTGCCATTCCCCTTCCCCCCATCTGTGACAGTATATGTATATGTACATTTCTACTTCTACTACTATATCAAGCGCCGGTAAAAGTAAAACTAGGAAAACTTGGAAAACTTAGTAGTGGGTGATGACAAGAGTAACTGCTACAACTACCTCGTTTCCTTTTACAGGCACCAAACCCAAACCGTTTAGCACAGTAACTTCTACTATGGAAGAAGTAACCGTACCGTAGGTGCCGCATTGCACCGGCCTCCTCGTCCAGAAGCGCGGGCGTGCAGTGGGGGGGCCTTTCTTTCGTTATTTGCTTGCTCCTACTACTAGCTTAGCTCCTTTTGGCTGGCTATGTATGTAGACCGGTCGATCCGGCAAACACCTATAGATGATGGATGGTACTGTATGTAGAAGTGCGTAGTATGCTACAGTGGTGTACCGCCGTTTTTGGTGAGCATCATCGGAGTCGGGCCACCGCGCCGTGGTCTAGAACTCCACCATGAGGCTGCCGAACGGCGACCGGTGCGGCACGCCCTTGCGCCGCTTCCCGGTGCGGAAGCTGTTGGCGGTCGCCGGCGGGGTGGACGGGGTGAAGCTCTGCACCACGCTGCTCTTGTCGCTGCCGCCGCTGGTGCTGGTGGACGAGTCGTCCTCCGAGTCCGACGCCGCCGCGCCCCTCTGCTGCTGCTGGTGGTGGTGGTGCGCCTGCTTCTTCTTCTTCTTCTTGACGACGGCGTGCTTCTTCCGGATGCGGAAGTCGCCGGAGGTGCCGACGATCTGGGGCATCATTACGGCGCTGTTATTGCAAGCAAACCACACGTGCGAACGAACCGGGAATGCTACAGCGGCACAATGGAGGCGGGCGGCCGGCGTGCGTACCTTGCAGCCGAGGGAGCAGAAGCGGAAGGTGTCGAGGAGGCTGCGCTCGCAGACCTCGCAGGTGTTGGTGACGCCCTTGCCGGGCCTCGGCTGCGGCCGCTCGTTCAGGAACACCACGCGCGCGCTGTTGATGATGTACGTCTGCACGCCGGTGATGTCCAGCACCTTCTGAATCTCCGACACCCGGATCACGTCGTGGTAGGAGGACCTCCGTATCTGCACCAAACAGAGCATGCATCGCCGTCAGCGAGAAGCCGCAGATGGAACAGGCACATTTGCTACCACTTCAAGAAAGTCAGTCAGTTATCCTGATCTTTGGATTGTTCCCCCCCTAATACTAACGCGTGAAAGGAAAGATTGGCCGTTGCAAGTTGCAACCCTGGATGCAACTAAGTAACTAACAAGAAGAAGTCTCCGCAACGGAGGAGAGACCGATAGCAAGAAGAATCTTTGGACGGAAGCAGGGGGGGCGCCGGCCGGAACTGCCGTTTCTTTCAAAGAAAGGGCCCGGCGCCGGCCGCTCCAATCCGACGCGCCAAGAAATGCCCACGACGGGGTGTGCTCAGCTCCTCACCTGGATGGCGTGGTGGTCGCGGTGGTAGGCGAGGCACTGGGAGCAGAGCGCGCCGTTCATGCAGTCGAGGCAGTACATGTTGCACTCGCTCTTGTGCGCGTCCGCGTGCACCTTGCATTGACCGAAGAAGCTCGTCGCCAGCAGCGGCTTGAGCCACGGCGGCCACCGCTGGTTCTCCGCCCCGTCGCACTCCCCCCGTCCCTGCCGCATTCCATCCGCCGCCGCCATTAGTGCCAGTCCAACAGAGAACTAAGAACACCGAAATAAAAGGCAAGAAGAGAGTACACGTTACCACGTTGCCGCCTCCTCTGGTGTTGACTCTGAGCGGCGATTCATCGTCGATTGCCATTTCCGATCCACAGCCAAAACTGCAAGGTGCAGAGCAGGGAGAATGTGGAGAGAACAAAGATAGAGAGTAGGGGTGGGGGGGATTTGGAGTGGGGGAGAGGAGGGGGGGGGGAGGGAAGACGAGAGGAAAAGGCGGAGGCTTTGGAAGAAAGAAGTGGAGGTAGGAAAGCTGAGGTCTTCGTAGACCGGTGGGGAAAGGAAAGCAGGCAGCAGCAGCAGCCGCGACAAGTTTCACAGCACGGTACTATAGGCTAGTGCTAGTGGTGGTGGTAAATTACCAACAGGAAACGATGCTCTGTGTTGTGTTCGTGTCATGCCCAGTCGAGGCCGACCTCGTCCTTATCCGCGGCCCAGCCGCATCCGGGTCCTCCGCCCGCTTGGCCGCTACTAGACCCGTTCTGCGTCGTCCCTATAAAAAAAAATAAAACAATTTTGCCTTCCCATGTCAGCTGTCACGCTTCCCTGCTTCACAGGAGACGTAACCTGGTCCATCAGATTGCTGTTGCTTCAGTCACTGCGACACCTCTGTCACGGTGCTCGATGCAGATATCACAGTGAAGAAGCTCACGGGCCGTGAAAATGTGAAATCAGTTTTCGTCCGAGCTCCTGCAGTCACTAGAGGGCACGCGGCCATCAGCAGTGACGTCGAGTCCTGTTCCATCTGGTTCCGGGCACTGGTTGGTCAGTCACAGCTCACAAGTCACAACCTGAGTGAGACCCGGCTGCTTGCTACTAGGATCCGACCCGGTCTGGACCGGCACACATGTCCTCGTTTTCTCACTTTGCTGGTGTTGTTTGTTTATTGGTCAGAATACCTGGTGCTTTGTGCGGTTTCTTCGTCACTTGCTCCACCAATGTTGGCTGCTGCACTTGTAGTAGTAGTAGTAGCCTCTAGGAGGCGCCCATTCAGGGCGGCTAGCCGTCTACTACTACTAGTGCAGATGTGCCAAAGCACCCCAGCCACGATTTTCCCGCTGGGAAAAAGTTACCACCACTAGCCACGCCATTTCCAGTCACGCCACCGGCAACGTCAAGCAGATCATCCAGGCCGCACCGCACCGAGGGAGCTTCACCTGGCCAGGCGCCCAGTCCGGGGGGGCGGGGGCATCCACGGCACAAGTATTAAAACCAGTCACCACCGATGGATGGGGCGGGACGGGATCAGATGCTCGCTTTCACATTCTTTCAGTTATGTGACTGCGTGCTATCTCGGATGGAACTGGAATGGAGCTCACTGTTTGGAGAACTTGTTCAGTTGTTCTCGAGATGCCCCGTACAGTATTGTACAAGCAATGAAGATGCATTTTTCTAATGCCCCTGCCATGTAGAGATGCTCAGTAGTAACTGATTGGTCTATCTGTAGATGCTCGCAACTAACCCGATGGTTTCTTGCCATAATCATACATTCATCACCTGCGTTGGCTGGGCAAGTAATGTAGCAGGTTCAAGGTCAGCAGAAAGATCGCATCTTTTTTGTTTTTTTAAAGAAAGAAAGTAGATTAGCCCTTTTTTCCGGGCAACGTACGGCATTCGGTAGTATTGGTCAACCACCCTTGCCTTTGGACTAGTTTGGCCGGTTTGGCCGCTCGTGGCAAGCAAGCAAACGCTATGCCACCTCCCAACACAGGTTGCCTTGCCTCTTCAATTATTTAGCCGAGGCGGTCACATTGTTCGTCTCATCTCAGGTTAACTGTGCGGACATCATGATTTCCATGCCACCAAATATACAATTTGGAGCGTTGAATTATGCGCCTTGGCCTCGCGTTATTGAGGGTCGGTTACAACAAAGCCCCTGTCGAGTAATTTATTCGCGCTGCGGTTATGCATCACATCACATCGATCGGTGGCGCCTGGAACCCGTCCTGGTAATCCCCCTTGGGCTGAGCTGATAACGATGCCCTACCCAATTAACAATTATCCGGCCGGAATGATGAGGCGATCGAGAGAGCCAGCCGGCCCTAGCTACCTAGTCGCGCAAGGATGAAACAAAGGAGAAAGTATTGGTTAATTACTGCGCGATAGGAAATGCATGATTTAGTAGTATTTGTTACATCACATCCTTTCTTTCTTCTTTTAATTTTTATTAAAGGGCCTTTTTCAATTTCGATTGAGCATTTCACTCAAAGTCTATCCTGCTCCCTGCAGCATCGTCAGCTGCTGCTGCTGCTGCAGCATTATTCATGCATTATTGGCGACGTCTGATGTAAGCCTGATGTGTACGATCATCAATTTATCATTTCCCCTGCTTCACGGTCTCAAGTTACGGGACGAAGCAACCGTATGTTACGAAAGCTCAGAAACGGCCAATGCGAGAGCGTGTGGTGTAGGTTACCATTCGATCATTGGTTCGTCCTTTTTTCTTGGGTGCTACTGCTAGTCTGCTACAGGAGTGGAAGCATGCATGGGCACTGATCTAGCTGGACAGCATCGCGGTTGCGAGGAAAGGCTCCTCGAGAGGCTGCCGCCGGAACCTTCGAAAAAGCCACGGCGTGTCTGGCTAATCATGCCGTGCCGTGCATTATTCGGGATCCCGTGGAAGCCCATTCGTAATCGTGTGGAAAGATGCCTGTTGCTGTTCTTGGTTCCGGCGAGCTGGGGATGGGATGGGACCCCGGAGTCCCGGAGATCCAGGCAGGAAAGAAGGGCAGCTGCAATTAAAGGAGGTGAATGAAACTTGCGCCCATGCCGGGGGCATCCCCCGATCATGCCATCCCACCCGGTTTGGAGCATCATAATTGGCTGCAGTGCGATGCGATTCTCAAATGCAATGCTCGATCGATCATCGATCCGGCCAGTAGGATTTACAGGATCACTTTCATGGCGTAGAGGCAGTCAGGTAAGGCGTATAGCTTAGTTTTAAGCACACACGGTACGGACAGAAGACCCGTAAAAGCAGCGGAGCCAGGCAAAGTCTTGTCGCTTTGGACTTTTGCTCCTGTAAAAAACGGATGCGACGACTCCATTTGCCGTGGAAGACTTTTGTTGGTTGCGCGGGGGAGGACGAGCACGAGAGGGACGACCATGTCGTGCTGCTGATTTCATGGCGGCTGCCGGGTAGTTGGGGCAACGCCACACAGTATACTGCAACGAAATTATTCCAAGCAGCAGCCTGCCTGACCGTGGCATTCCTTTCCTTCCAGGACTCTCGTCGCCAGCGGCCAGCTCCGGAGGTAGCCGTAGCCGTCATGGTTAGCGTGAGAAGCAACCAGAGGAGAGCACCTGATGTCACCGCCGGTTCGCTCGCTCTCGGGGTGTGGCTGAGAGCTGAGACCGACCGCACCCAGCAGCGACAGATAATAATAAACAAGACAAGAGCGAGGGCGCTAGCGAGCGAGGCCGTGACGCCATGATTGATGGCTCCGTTGCCTGCCGCAGAGAACGGCTCTCCTGGCGCCGCGCGCGCGGTGCGGTGGCGAGGTCTTGCGTTGCGTGGCCCCCGCCCCCCGGGATTAGTTAGCCGTGTCCGCGTCTCCGCCGCTCCGCGGCCGCCCGGCTTCCTGGGACTTTCCGGGGTCGTCATTTCTTTCTCTTCTCGGCATGGCAAGGCAAATCCCGGGCTGGCTGACACGCCGACGCCGGCGCCGGAGCTCGTTGCTTCGTTGGAGCGGGGGCGGGTGCTTCACTTCCAAGAGACGGCTTGCCAAATCTCCTCAAATCTGTCCAGATCGCCGAGTTCGCTGACGTATGGTACGGCGGCGACGTGCACGTTCCCGATCGGGACTCCGCGGCGGCCTGCGGCGCAGCATGCCAGTATCCCAGTCAGATGCTGCCCCTCTTTTTTTTTTTTTTTTTTTGTATCGAGCTGCGGCTGCGCATGTACATGTTCGTAATCCTAGCTGAATGAATAATTGTTTGTGTTGTGGGTGGCTGTTTTGGTCAGGTCTCGTGCGATACAAAGTCCAAACGGGGACCTGTTCTTCCGCACTAGGATACGAACTTTTTCTTGACCAAAAGCAAATGGTACGACTGAACACCCTGGAAAGTCAACTGTGTGACTGAACACCCTGGAAAGTTCAACTGTGTGAAGTCGAGGTAGATTAAATGTTAGAGCAACAGTAGAATTTCTTTTGCTTTGTGTAATATACAAAGGGCCAGCATCCGAGTTTGATTTCCCGGCGACGGGTCGACGGGTCGACGGCGCTGTGCCGGAGCCCGGAGGCGGATGGCGTCGCCTGTTGCCTGTTGGTGAGGTGACTGACGGCCGGGGAGCCGCCACGCGAGGGGCATGAGGGGGTCCCCGTGCGCGGCCTCACGTGTCGCACGAGCACATGATGGCAAAGGAATCGGCCGGCACGGCTCGCGCGCCGGGGCGGGCACAGGCCACAGGCGCACAGCGCCGTCCCCCTCCTCTCGCCACGTTTATTGGCTGAAGCTTCTGGCGCGCTCCGCGTCTGCAGTCTCTGGGAACCAAAATTAAAAAACCATGATGATTCGTCGTCCTGCTCCTGCCTCGGGACTCCCGCCCCAGGCCACGGGCCACCTACCGTTGTCCTCACGGCTGCCTTTGCCTGAACAACAACAGCGACCGTAAACATCCGGCAGTTTTTCAATGGTCAAGTTGTCCTAGGCAGACTAGGGGGGACTGTGCTTGCAGGAGAAGCCGCAGGTACTAGTTACCATCATCATCATCCATCATCAGAGCTCTTTGAACTGAAGCATCCGTTCCCACGCAACCGAGGTCCGTTTAACTGTAGCGGTAACGGTACACCACTGCGCTTTCAGTGTGAGCTTTAAGGATCGTCAAAAGCTTGATGCTTTTCTTGTGGTTGTTGTGAACGAAATTACGGGGGCATAGCACAGAATGAAGGGATTCGTCCCCAGGATTGCGCCGGCCGATTCCAAGGAAAAAAGGAAGGAAATTAATAAATTCGATCCTGTGGATCACCATCACCAGTTCGCCGCCTGGTCCTCCTGTTCCTAGTCCACGCCGAACACGAACAATATGCCTACGCGTCGTACGTGCCGCGGTGAGGAATGGCCGAACGGGCCCGCCAGATGCGGGGCAAAAGCTAGTTCGGTGGGCGAGCCGCGACCGTACGGTGCCGCTGCCGCGGGCGGGGCGCGCTTCACCACGTCCTCCCGTGCGTGCGCACCGCCCGCCGGGCACGGGCACGGGCACGGAGCAAAAGCGAAGCATCGAGCATGTGGCCCGCGTCGCGTCTGCCGGTTTCGCAGCAGTTCGGCGATGACGCGCGGGGCCGCGGGTCGGCGAGGGGTGGGTACGAGCGTGTGGTTAGTTTTGTAGGCGACCGGTTGGGAAAGGGACGCCTGCCTTGTTGGTAGGGGGAAGCCTTTCCCCTCCACCCGCGCCGGCGTTTTGTCACCACTCGCCGCCTGCAACAGCGGCGGGCATCACCGGAGGGAGGAGGAGTGCGGGGGAAGCCAACATGCGGTTCTGCTCGTCCGCTTGTGCGTGCAGTACAGCCCATTTAGTTGCCAAGCGTTGTTTGGTTCTCACATCCTCGCGGGGGCTGGGGGCAAGGGCAACAGTCCATCTGCTGTTCCAGATCAGCTCCGTTGGTTGGGCGGCGTTGTCCGTCCGATCCGAGTCTCTGTGCTCGCGTGGAATAATTTCGTTCCATCACCACGGGGTGAAGTGAAATGAAATGACGCCAAATGCCTGTGATGTTTGATGGGAACGCTGGATTTAGCAGTGACATTTTTGTCGGGGTTCGGATAAACTACAAGGACTGTATCAAACTGACTCGGAGGACTGCATCAAACTGACTCGGAACAAAGAGACGAGCTACGTCAATTGTACGTAAATGATAGCGTGTCTGTTAGAAAAAACTTGGTAAACAAAACTTTGGGATGTTGGACTTTAAAACAAGCTTAAGTGAACTATTAGTTATAAACAGAGATAATGATAATACCATAAACAAATATTGCCTAATAAATTTCTCCGGCTAAGAACAGAAAAGATAAAAAAGAGAGGAAGCGATCAGATTCAGTCACAGTAAAAAAAAAAATGGTGTCTCGTCGGTGGTCTTGTTCTCGTCGAGTGGAACAGATCGATTCGGCCCAAATACAAAGTAGAGACATGGTGGCACAAATTTCATAGGTGCCACACAGCCCGTAATTGGAGGCCTTCGGAACTGAGCTATGTAACATGTGATGGTGATGGGCCAGGCTTGCATGTCAGGAGCTGGACAGAGCCCATCTGCAGAATTTGTAATGCAAATAAGCCAGAAAGGAAATTCTTTTTAAAAAAAAAAAAAATCAACTTTCCCTTCCCTAACTTTTCGTAAAAGTCTGTTTTGTCTTTTTAAACTCTAAAATTGGACAAACAATCTCTCTCAACTTTTCAAACCATGCGCTTCACCTCCCTAGAGTGGTTTTGACAGTGGTTTTGTCTTTTTCTTTTTTTATTTATTTTGGCTGAATTTTAAAAAAAAATCATAGTAAATGAAAATTCATAAAATAGAAAACCTAATTTTGTTAGATTCCACATAAGTAGATTTACACAGTGAATATATAATATGGCATGTTTTAATACAAAGTTTTTGCTAGTATTTTTATTTATTTTGGTGAATATTTGAAAAATTTTAGTAAATCTTTAAAAATCATAAAATAGAAAATCTAATTTTGTTGGACTCGCATGAGTGTTCTACAAAGTGAATATATAATATGGTATGCTTTAGCCCAATAAAATAATTATAGAAGCTACAGTTATGAATTATTTCAATTAATTATAAAAAAGTATAGCTCGAAAGTTACAACAAGAATTTTGTATTAAAGTATATCATATTATATGCTTATTTGTAGATCTACTCATGTGGAGTCTAAGAAAATTAGATTTTATATTTTATAATTTTTCTATGGTTTACTATAATTTTTTTCAAAATTCACTAAATAAATAAAAAAGAAAAAAGACTAGCAAAAATTTTGTACTAAAGTATACCATATTATATATTTATTCTATATATCTACTTATGTGGAGTCTAACAAAATTAGATTTTCTATTTTATAATTTCTTTTTATAATTTCTTTTAAAAATTTAGCTGAAATAAATAAAAGGAAAAAGACAAAACCACTGTTACTGCATGGTTTGAAAAGTTGGAGTAGGTTGTTTGTCTGGTTTTAGAGTTTAAAGAGAAAACGCAGACTTTCATAAAAATTAGAGGAGAAAAAGTAGATTTTTTCCTTAAAAATTGCATTTGTTATCGTGTCCCTTCAAGTGAAGCACATTATTATTAGTACACACACCATTTCCTTCGCACGCACTAGTCACGACTCGGACATACTAACACAAAACATCATGACACGTGAAACTAGATCAGCACCGTCAGACGTCCGCTCCAAGTGAAGCACATTAGCACACCGCTCGTATCATCATAATATCCTGTGAATAACTTAGTTGTTGTTGTTGGTTAAACAGCCAATAGCCACCTAACGTGCATCAAATCCCAGCCAAAATAAGCATTTCGGCGGCCTGCCTCCTGCACAAGAACCTCGCGGACCAACGTGGCCAGATCTTCGTTACTGCTGTAGTTTTTTTTTTTTTTTTTTTTTTTTTGCGATTCCGCTACTACTGTCGTTATGCACAGGGCGAATGGTTTCCTGTCTTCCCGGATTGGGTTCGTTAGATCTGTGGATTTGCAGAGGATAGCACGGCTTTGGACCATACATATGCGTAACCATTTAGGGCCCCTTTGGCACCTCAGGTAAACGTAGGATAGGAAAGAAAAAGTATAGGATTCAAGTGCCATGTTCGGTGTGATTCCTACGGGATAAAAGGTGTTACGAGTGCCTTTGGGAGGCAGGTGAGCTCCATCACCCCACAAGTTCAAAAAAAAAACAAACAAACAAAAAACTCCATCACGCGGCTGCCTGGTCACTCCCATTTCTCACCGCGCCCCCTCCCCTTTCCTCTCCGGCTCTCCCCCACGCTGCTGCCTGGCGTCACGCTGGTGACCTCCTCCTCTCGGCGGCATGGCGGGCGCAGGGCGCGGTGGGCCCGCTCCCTCAGCGGGCGGGAGGCGCGCGGCGGCGAGGCGGGCCCGCTCCTCCTCCCGGCGCGGCAGCGGGTGGCGGGCGCGCCCCAAATGAGCGGATCCGCCTCCCTACTCCTCTCCTGGCTGCGACGCGTCTCTGATCCGCCAAGGGTGCACCCTCAGGGATCAAGTGGCATTTCTTTGCCTCGGCGTTCTCATCCGCGGAGGGAGGCGGGCGGTCAGCGGCCGCCAGCTCAGCGAGACCTCCGGCGGACCTGGCGGCGCTGAGGCGGAGAGCGGCAGCGGATGGGAGGTGTTCGAGGGCGAGGGGGGCGCACGGGGCCTACTCGGGCTCATCGAGGAGAAGGAGGTGGAGGCGTTTGTGCGCCGGCGGTGGCGCTGGCCTGTAGTTTCGTGGACGGTGGCGCCGCCCGTGCTCTCTCTTCTCTTTCCTTTGGCAAGGCTCCTTCCCGCAGAATGATTCCATGAAGTCCGACCTCATGCTTCGTTTTCCCGAGGAATGGAGGCGTAGGAATCGATCCCAAAGAATATTTCCTTTGTTTCACCGGTGAACCAAAGGCTCGGTAGAAAAGTTTCCTTTGTGAACAGTATTCCTACGTTTTTCCTTCGTTTTCCCTACGATCCAAAGGGGGCCTTAATTTGAATACGGCACGGCCGACGCCATGTGCCGGGTACCAACCTTGGGCCCGTGAAACTGCTCCATCCGCTGACTGGGTGTGACCAACTGATGGCGCGTCAGCCAACATGGCAATCGAGTGCGTATATGGTAGGAACAGCAATTACTCCCTCCGTCCCCAAAAAAGGAAAGGCGTTTTGGGTGTTCGTGCCACAAGTTTGACTCAATTTATAGAAAATACATATAATATTTATATCTCTAAATAAATTTGTTAAAAAACTAGATCTAAAGATCTTTTCGATAATACTAATTATGTTACTAATCGATGATATTTAGTATTTATAAAAATTGCCGGCAGTCATTTTCGGGAAGGCGAACGTAATTTTTTTGGGATAGAGGGAGTATGTAGGAGTACTGTACTCGATTTCTCGGGTGTCTCTAGAACTCGTCACATCTGGTGCAATGATTGGAACTGGACGCGCCAGCTCGGAAACTCCAGAGGATAATATGCTCCCTTTTGTTGGATGGGAGAGATACCAAAAGAAGATTGCACACGGAGTCTTTTGGATCATTCCCAGCCAATTGTGGATCATTTTATTTTAGAAGAATTGGAATCATGTAACTCATACTCACAAATTACATTATTTTGATTTTTAAATTATCAAAATATTTCACATTGGTCCTCGTACTCTCGTATTTTATTGTTTCAGCTCTCAATCCTTGTTTGGGTTTCAGTGGTCATCCAAGTTTGGATATATGCCTATGCAACAATGTAGCAATGCTGAGAAGGTAATTGATTTGGGGCCAAGATACACCCTTCCCTCCCACCTGCCAACAGGGGTGAGACGATAGGTCTAGGTGCTGGTGGGAATGGAGATGATAGGGATGTGACCGCTAGACCAGAAGGCTCACCAGTTACTTGATCTTATGTCGGCCTCTATACTAACGCCTTGTTCGGCTAGGGGTTGGAAGAAGTTGCAAATTTCCTGTAGCACTTCGTTTTTATTTGGTAAATATTGTCCAATCATGACCCAACTAGGCTCAAAAGATTCGTCTCGTGATTTACAACCCAACTATGCAATTAGTTATTTTTTTATTTATATTTCATGCTCCATATATATGGATAGAAATTGATGTGATGGAGAGAGAGTTGGAAAAAGTTGGAGAGATTAGAATTTCCTGTAGCACTTCATTTTTTTGTGGTAAATATTGTCCAATCGTGGCCCAACTAGGCTCAAAAGATTCGTCTCGTGATTTACAACTAAACTGTGTAATTAGTTATTTTTTTACTAATATTTAATGCTCCATATAAACAATTAGAAATTGATGTGATGGTTGGGGAGTGGAAAAAGTTGCAATTCCACTCCCCAACCGAACAAGGCCTAAACTGATTTTAGCAGTGATGCAATATTTGTCCTAGCTACACGCTACTATTGAAAAACTGAAAGCACTTTACTTTGTCACCCCCTGCACACCATTAGACAATATTTGCCAAATACAAACGAAAAACAACAGAAACTTTTGAAGGCGAACAAGGCCTAGCACTACTGTCACCCTGCACACCATTAGCACAACAGTTGTCGCTACCACTTGGTCCTTGTGAGTTGTGCCACAGACGACCCATGCCACCATAGCCACAGCTCACCCATGTCCAACCCCCATGCATGCTCTACCACACCACTGCTGCTCATCGCCCTCTCACCATGCCCATTGTTGCCATCATTGCCCAGCGCGAGCACTAATGGGTTGCAAAGCGCAACCATGCATTGGTGCCCATTGTCCATGAAGATGATAATAATTTTTTTACAAAACACATCAGGAGAGTTCACAAATATCCATCCGACATCTCCGTCGTTCCGCCTCCCCGCGTATTTCACTCGTCATTAATCGCAAGCATTAATTGCAGCAGGCGGAGCTGGCTTGCCTTGGAAAATCAAGCGAATGGCAAAAATGGAGGCCAGCAAGGATCGAACCCGTCCCCAGGTCTTCAGCCTCGCCACGCTAGCCATTTGAGCTGTGCTTGTTTGTTGTCTACTATCCACCTCTCTGCTATATTTAATAGGGGCGCAGGGCGAAAACTACCCCCTAATTAATGACTCCTTGGTAAGCACAATCATGTCCTAAACGTCAACTAATTTGAGTATGGAGGGAGTATGTTAAGCAATCCACTCCTATCTTAGCCTACATTTGTTAGACGTCAATAGCTAGATCATCTTCAACACGTACTCAGCATACCACATCGGCATATGAGCACGTGGACACAGATCTAGACTAACTTAGATGACCAGTGAGACCTAAACCTAGATTAAGGGTTGAAAAATGCAAGTTTTAGAGTACGAGAACCAAGACCGGCGTAGCACACATTGATAATTTTAGGGACCGAAATGATACAATTAATTAATTATTATAAGGATTGGTATGACTCACCCACACACACTACTTTTTTTTAGTTCTTCTAACTAATGATGGGACCTTGTTCTCACTTTACGAGGATTGGTAAAAAGAAGTTCCTTCACTAATGGTTTCTTCTCTGGTTAATTCCTGTGTGTGCGTTTTGTTATTTCTCTGTTTTGCATTCTTACGATACTGTGGGGTTGCATTTGAAAGGAACCTTTTTTCTTTTCTGAAAGCACATGACAAAAGCACATGCGGACCAAACGGTGAACCCATCGTGTGTAACCGAAGCTGTGTCGTTTTCGTCGGTTACTCCCCGACAGTGAACAGTAGGATACACACACCGTCCATCTACACGATGGCTCTCACGTTAATAGCATCACCACCGAGCCCGATGCGGCCATACCCCTTCAGGCCTCACCAATCCTCGTGTCGAAGCGCCGTCACTAAAAATATAAGGCGACAGAGTCGGCCTCCTCTCTACCTCTCCGCGCGTCTCTCTCAATCTCTCCCACGATCGCGAGCGGACACACACGCCCTGCCCTCCAAACCAAACCCGCACGGAAAACGGATCGAGCGAGCGAGCGCGATGGACGACTGGCGCTGCCGGAGGCACCCGCCGCTGCCCGGCGGCGGCGTGTGCCCGCACTGCCTCCGCGACCGCCTCCTCCGCCTGTGCCCGGACTGCGCGTGCCCGCGGCCGTGCGCCTGCTCCTGCGCGTCCTCCCCTTCGTCCTCGTCCTCCGGCACCAGCGCGCTCGGCCGGGTCCACAGCCTGATCGAGCGGGACCGCCGGGTCACGCGCTCGCGCTCCGTCGTCGCCGCGCGCGGACCCGTCGTTGGCGGCGGCGTCGAGCAGCGGGACCAGCGGCGGCCCAAGTCCGGGGTGTGGGGCTGGGTGTCGTTCCGGAAACCGCCACCGCAGGCGCCGGATGCGGCCGCGGCCGCGGGGTGCAGGGACGTGGAGCAGGAGTACGACGACGCGGTGGCATTGGCGAGGTCGAGGTCGGTGTCGTCGTCGTCGACGGCGGCGGTGCCGGCGGCAGCCCCGGAGGCCAAGGGGACCCCCAAGTCGGCACGGTGGGGGAAGCTCATCCCAAGCAAGATCAAGGCGCTGCGGAGCCGGAAGTCCCGCGCCGCCGGCGATTGGCGGGACAGCTGAGATGAAACAAACCATGATCTATGGCGTTGTAGCTCGGGTCAGTTTCTCGGTCATTTCTCGAATTAGGTGGTGTTGACTGATCAGTTTCGTTCTTTGATTCACGCGCTTCGATCGAATGTGCGTGTCGCCGCTGCGCTAATTTGCTGATTCGGTCTGTTATTTACTTGTTTTGTATTCTCAGTTTTTTTGGGTACTCACTGCTAATTACGATTACAGAAAATGTAAATATGGTCGTGGTTCCCAGTTGTGCATTTCTCTGCTTAGCACAACAATTTTTGAAAATTTGACCTTTTCGTTTGAGAGACTCCCTCTGTTCCATGGAGTATGTCGTCCGGAAAGCGTGTTTACGAGGGGGCACGGTTTTTCAACGATCAAAGTCCACGAGACAGAGGGAGTACGATGATACGATATATTAATGAATGAATGTTACGAATCTTAGACGCACACACGGTACGCAAACCTATCTGACGCTTTCAGTGGTTTGTCTTCCACTCCTAATAATCATGGATCCTGGCGCTGATGCTTGGTTCCCATCGGCCGCGGCTTGGATCCACGGTCCGTTTGATTTGGATCCGTCGATGCGTTCGATGGTGCAGCGCGCGTCCCGTGCGATGGCTCGAAAAATGTTTCGGTGTCAGAGAGCGAAAGAAAGCGTTGGCATGCACGTCGGACCGCTCGCGACCCTTCCGTTTCGTACGTTTCTGCTTGTCATCAGACACATCCACATCCGCTGCCGCCAGGACACGACGGCACGTCGTACGCGTGGGTGGTCGGCCATTAGTGTCGACGCGAGGTTTTGTACGTACGGTGGAGCGAGGAAATAAACGAACATCTGCCGCACGCACACACGCACGAATGTCGAATTACGGCGACCGGTCGTTGATTTAAAAAAATTAAAATTTTCTAATTATTTTTTATGACTTATTTTTGTCATTAGACCGCGGTCAGGTCAGCATTTATTTATCTTATGATTTGTATAAAAATTTAAATAAGGCCGAATAGTCAAACGAGCAGAGAAACTCAAAAAACGTTCATTTATTTGGCATGAATGAAATCTGTCGGAAAAGGAAATTTCTCTTTTTTTTTGAATATGCCGCACGCACACACGCACGAATGTCGAATGGTACGGCGACCGGTCGTGCATGATTGGCAGATTCGAAGGTCTCAATTTTCAGCGGTGAATAGTGAATATGACCGCGGTCAGGTCAGCACCACTGCGCGAGTACGTATTGTTCAGGCCGTGGCCAAATGGACGAGCAGAGTAACTCTCGCGCTTCTTGGCATGAATGAAATCTGTCGGAAAACCCATTTCTCTACTTCCGAATATATGGAAATACGGAAACAAACAAATACGGACAAAGAACTGGAAAATAAAGTTAGAATAGAATAATCAAATTTTCTTGAGTATAGATGAACAAAGGCACAAAATAGTAGACAATTGGATAGTTATTGGTTGAATATTCCCTAGCATGCCATGTATTAACATGTTGTCACACGTCGGATCTCGGTGGTGACAATTGACGACGTCAATGGGCCAAATGGGGCCCAAATCGGGAGAGCGGGCAACCGACAGGGGACCCCGGGCCCACCCTAGTTGGCGCCACCACTGCCCGCCGGGGGGCCACGAGCCCGTCGCTGAGCCGCCTCCTCCTTCCGTCTCCCGCGCAATTTCCTTTCTTAGTCGATTTTCAGAATTGGAATAGAATATTAAATTAGGAAATTTATTAGAATAAGTTGAGTAGGAATAGGATTTCGTATTCGATAAGGAATCCTAGTCCTATTCAAGATGTTGAGCCCGATAGGGACTATAATTATAGGGCCTATGTATCATGATCAATCAAGAAAGGAATAGAGATTATTCTCTTGCCTTCCGCTCCCTTGCCCTAGCCACCGCGGCGCCGCCGCTGCGCTAGCTGCGCCGCCCCGCCCGCCGTCGGGCCGCGCCCGCCGCCCCTCGCTTCTCCCTCGCCTCCCTCTCGCACGTGCCCAACCACCCCCCGCCGCGTGTATTACACATGTTAACATGCATAATTTATGATTTGTATGTTTATAAACATATCAATTTGTAGACATATCTCACTTAGATTGAAGACGGGATGAAAAACGGAATACGAGGTTTTCTGGAAACGGATGGAAAAACTTCTCTTATTTCCGTAAATACAGATACGGGATCCCACAAATACGAAAACGGGCAGAAAAAAAGTAGAAAACAGAACGGGATTTTTTTTCCGTCTGTTTTCAATGCTAATGGCAGTGGCATATGCCATGCTATACGGAGTACAAGAGAAAGAGAGGAAATGGGACAAAAAGATAGGCCGTCACCAATGTGACCACAGGCGTGCTCGTTACGCGAGAAAAAAAAAACTTTTCCATGTTGGTAAGATGCCTTTTTCTTTAGGACCGTGTAGATGAGATAGCTGATAGTTGCCTTTTTTTTTAGAAAGTAGGGCCTAGTTAACTCATAATGTTTTGAGGTACATGAAATTTGGTGCTAATTTACAAACACTATTAGCAAGAGCATAGGCCTCGCAATTTGACTGGCTTCCTTAGTGCTTAAAAATAACTTCCTGATACAAAGTGCTCCTAGCTTTATTTTCTTTCAAGGTCGAGGATTAAGCACACAAATTTCTCTTCTTAAGATTCATAATCACTTCCAAGCAATCTGAAGCTGTTACACATTTAGTTTGGATTTTGTTGTTTGATGATCAACAAGACCAAGTTGGACTAATATGTTTGAAAGTATATGTTTTGTAGTTCAATAAGATGCAAGGTGGATATGGACTTAGGTAAAGTGGTGATCCAAATGATCAACACCTTAAGGAAAACAATAGAAGTCATATTGAAAACCTGCAAGATATGCTAGAAGTCCAAAACACAAGAAATAGAAGCCCGGCCACAAAGATACAAATAAAATTAAAGTTACCGGCCGAGACAAGAGGTGGATGGATTGGATTTGTCTCATGATTTTGGATCATCTCAAATTGAAATGTAATAGTTCAAAATTGTTGAGCTTTTCATTAGCTTTCCACAAATCCATGATCATCAAAATCGAAGTTCGGAGCTAAAAGTTAAGCCCAAAATATGAAAGTGTGTCATAAATAGGACTCTGAGTGATAGTTCAGAGTTAGGGTCCAACTGTCTCATGATTTTGGATCAGCTCAAAGTGATATGAAATAAGTTCAAAGTTGTACAGATTTTCATTAGCTTTCTGAAAAGTCTAAGACCATCAAAATCGGAGTTCGAGCTATAAAAGTTGTGCTCGA
>JADLZL010001053.1:0-15203 GCA_015844335.1 Chrysopogon serrulatus
GATTACCACGATTGGAGTCGATGGTAATCTCGTCGCACGTTCGATGCGACTTCGAGCTTGCTGAAGTGTGCAAAAAAATTTTGTTGAACCCGGATACTAATGTTAGGTGGCAGTGGAACAAGTGTGTGGTCGTTACCACGGTTGGAGGTCGATTAGTAATCTCGCCGCGCGTTTGATGCGGCTTTTAGGAGCGCACCAGAAGTGTGCAAAAATTTTGTTGCACCGGATGGTCATGTTAGTGACGTGGTTTAAGTGCGTGGTCGTTACACGATTGATGTCTGTGGTAATCTCGTCGCACGTTCGATGCACGGCTTTCGGAAGCGCACGGCGAATTATGCAAAAAATTTTGCTTGCATCGATGCTCGCGTTAGGTCACGTGAACAAGTGCGTGGTCGTTACCACGATTGAGTCGCGGTAATCTCGTCGCACGCTCGATGCACGGCTTTCGGAAGCGCATGAGAAGTGTACAAAAATTTTATTTGCACCGGATGCTCATGATAGGTGACTTTGGAACAAGTGCGCGTGGTCGCTTTCCACGATTGGAGTTAGTGGTAATCTCGCCGCACGTTCGATGCACGGCTTTCGTGAAACGTACGAGAATTATGCAAAAAAATTGTTGCACCCGATGCTCATGGTAGGTCACGTGGAACAAGCGCGTGGTCATTACCACGCATTGGGTCGATGGTAATCTCGTCGCGACGTTCGGGACGGCTTTCGAAGCGCTTGAGAAGTGTGCAAAAAATTTTGTTGCACCGGATGCTCATGTTACGTGACATGGAACAAGTGCGTGGTCGTTACCACGATTGGAGTCAGTGGTAATCTTGTCGCACGTTTGATGCACGGCTTCGGGAAGCGCGACAAGAAGTGTGCAAAAAATTTGTTGCACCGCATGCTCATGTTAGGTGACGTGGAACAAGTGCGTGGTCGTTACCACGCATCGGAGTCAGTGGTAATCTCGTCACTGACGTTCGTGCACGGCTTTCGGAAAGCGCACGAAGTGTGCAAAAATTTTGTTGCACCGGATGCTCATGTTAGGTGACGTGGAACAAGTGCGTGGTCGTTACCATGATTGGAGTCGATTGTAATCTCATCGCGACGTTCGATGCACGGCTTTCGTGAAGCGCACGGAAAGTGTGCAAAAAAATTTTGTTGCAACCGGATGCTCATGTTAGGTGACGTGGAACAAGTGCGTGGTCGTTACCACGATTGGGGTCGGTGGTAATCTCATCGCACGTTCGGATGCATGGCTTTCGGGAAGCGCACAGAAGTGTGCAAAAATTTTGTTGCACCGGATGGTCATGTTGGTGGTGATCGGAACAAGTGCGTGGTCGTTACCAATTGAGTCAGTGGTAATCTCGTGCCTGACGTTTGATGCACGGCTTTCGAAGCGCACCAGAAGTGTGCAAAAAATTTTTGTTGCGGATGCTAATGTTAGGTGACGCGGGAACAAGTGCGTGGTCGCTACCATGATTGGAGTCGGATGGTAATCTCGCCGCAGACGCTCGATGCCTTCGCTTTCGGGGAAGCGCCGCGAAGTGTGCAAAAAATTTTGTTGCACCGGATGCTCATGTTAGGTGACATGGAACAAGTGCGTGGTCGTTACGACGATTGGAGTCAGTGGTAATCTTGTCGCACGTTTGATGCACGGCTTCGGGAACCGCACGAAGTGTGCAAAAATATTTTGTTGCACCGGATGCTCATGTTAGGTGACGTGGAACAAGTGTATGGTCGTTACCACGATTGAGTCAGTTGTAGTCTCATCGCGACGTTCGATGTAACGGGCTTTCGAGGCGCGCGGAGAAGTGTGCAAAAAATTAGTTGCACCGGATGCTCATGTTAGGTGACGTGGAACAAGTGCGCGGTCGTTACCACGATTGGAGTCGATGGTAATCTTGTCGCGACGTTCGATGCACGGCTTTCGAAGCGCACGACGAAGTGTGCAAAAATTTTGCTGCACCGGATGCTCATGTTAGGTGACGCGGAACAAGTGCGTGGGTCGTTACCACGATTGGAGTCAGTGGTAATCTCGTCGCGATCGTTCGATGCACGGCTTTCTGCAAGCGCACGAAGTGTGCAAAAAAATTTTGTTGCACGGATGCTCATGTTAGGTGACATGGAACAAGTGCGCGGGTCGTTACCACGATTGGAGTCGTGGTAATCTTGTCGCACGTTTGATGCACGGCTTTCGAACCCGCACCGAAGTGTGCAAAAATATTTTGTTGCACCGGATGCTCATGTTAGGTGACGTGGAACAAGTGCATGGTCGTTACCACGATTGGAGTGGTTGTAGTCTCATCGCCGCGTTCGATGCACGGCTTTCGAGAAGCGCTTGAGAAGTGTGCAAAAAATTAGTTGCACGGATGCTCATGTTAGGTGACGTGGAACAAGTGCGTGGTCGTTACCACGATTGGAGTCGATGGTAATCTTGTCGCACGTTCGATGCGGCTTTCGAAGCGCGACGAAGTGTGCAAAAAATTTTGTTGCACCGGATGCTCATGTTAGGTGACGTGGAACAAGTGCGTGGTCGTTACCACGATTGGAGTCAGTGGTAATCTCGTCGCACATTCGATGCACGGCTTTTCGAAGCGTACGAAGTGTGCAAAAAATTTTGTTGGACTGGATGCTAATGTTTGGTGACATAGAACAAGTGCGTGGTCGTTACCACGATTGAGTCGATGGTAATCTCATCGACGTTCGATGCGGCTTTCGGGGAAGCGCCGCGAAGTGTGCAAAAAAATTTTTTGCACCGGATGCTCATGTTAGGTGACGTGGAACAAGTCTTGTGGTCGTTACCATGATTGGAGTCAGTGGTAATCTCATCGCACGTTCGTGCGGCTTTCGGAAGCGCACCAGGAAGTGTGCAAAATTTTTTGTTGCACCGGATGGTCATGTTAGGTGACGTGGAACAAGTGCGTGGTCGTTACCACGATTGGTGTGCAATGGTAATCTCGTCGCACGTTCGTGCACGGCTTTCGGAAAGCGCCACGAGAATTATGCAAAAAAATTTTGTTGCACCGGATGCTCATGTTAGGTCACGTGGAACAAGTGCGTGGTCGTTACCATGATTGGAGTCGGTTGTAATCTCATCGCACGTTCGATGCGGCTTTCGGGAAGCGCACGAAGGAAGTGTGCAAAAATTTTGTTGCACCGGATGCTCATGTTAGGTGACGTGGAACAAGTGCGTGGTCGTTACCACGATTGGGGTTGATGGTAATCTCATCATACGTTCGATGCATGGCTTTTGAAGCGCGCCGCGAAGTGTGCAAAAAAATTTTGTTGCACCGGATGGTCATGTTAGGTGACGTGGAACAAGTGCGTGGTCGTTACCACGATTGGAGTCGATGGTAATCTCATCGCACGTTTGATGCACGGCTTTAGGGAAGCGCACCGAAGTGTGCAAAAAATTTTGTTGCACCGGATGCTCATGTTAGGTGACGTGGAACAAATGCGTGGTCGTTACCACGATTGAGTCGGGTGGTAATCTCGTCAGACGTTCGATGCACTACTTTCTGGAAGCGCGCGAAGTGTGCAAAAAATTTTGTTGCACCGGATGCTCATGTTAGGTGATATGGAACATGTGCGTGGTCGATTACGGCGATTGGAGTCGGTGGTAATCTTGTCGCACGTTTGATGCGGCTTTTCGGGAACCGCACGAGGAAGTGTGCAAAAATATTTTGTTGCACCGGATGCTCATGTTAGGTGACGTGGAACAAGTGCATGGTCGTTACCACGATTGGAGTCAGTTGTACTCTCATCGCACGTTCGATGCACGGCTTTTCGGCGCTTGAGAAGTGTGCAAAAAAATTAGTTGCACCGGATGCTCATGTTAGGTGACGTGGAACAAGTGCGTGGTCGTTACCACGATTGGAGTCAGTGGTAATCTTGTCGCACGTTCGATGCACGGCTTTCGGGAAGCGCACGAGAAGTGTGCAAAAAATTTTGTTGCACCGGATGCTCATGTTCGGTGGCGTGGAACAAGTGCGTGGTCGTTACCACGATTGGAGTCGATGGTAATAATCGCACATTCGATGCCGGCTTTCGGGAAGCGTCACGAGAAGTGTGCAAAAAATTTTGTTGGACTGGATGCTAATGTTTGGTGACGTAGAACATGTGCGTGGTCGTTACCACGATTGAGTCGGTGGTAATCTCATCGCACGTTCGATGCGGCTTTTCGGGGAAGCGCCACGAAGTGTGCAAAAAATTTTGCTGCACGGATGCTCATGTTAGGTGACGTGGAACAAGTGCGTGGTCGTTACCACGATTGGAGTCAGGTGGTAATCTCATCGCACGTTCGATGCACGGCTTTCGGGAAGCGCACCGAAGTGTGCAAAAAATTTTGTTGCACCGGATGGTCATGTTAGGTGACGTGGAACAAGTGCGTGGTCGTTACCACGATTGGAGTGCATGTGGTAATCTCGTCGCGACGTTCGATGCACGGCTTTTCGTGAAGTTGAGAATTATGCAAAAAAATTTTGTTGCACGGATGCTCATGTTAGGTCACGTGGAACAAGTGCGTGTCGTTACCACGATTGGAGTCGATGGTAATCTCGTCGCGACGTTCGATGCGGCTTTCGGGAAGCGCATGAGGAAGTGTACAAAAAATTTTGTTCACGGATGCTCATGATAGGTGACGTGGAACAAGTGCGTGGTCGTTACCACGATTGGAGTTAGTGGTAATCTCGTCGCACGTTCGATGCGGCTTTCGAGAAGCGTTGAATTATGCAAAAAAATTGTTGCACGGATGCTCATGTTAGGTCACGTGGAACAAGTGCGTGGTCGTTACCACGATTGGAGTCGATGGTAATCTCGTCGCGACGTTCGATGGACGGCTTTTCGGGAAGCGCACGAGAAGTGTGCAAAAAATTTTGTTGCACCGGATGCTCATGTTACGTGACATGGAACAAGTGCGTGAGTCGTTACCACGATTGGAGTCGATGGAAATCTTGTCGACGTTTGATGCACGGCTTTGGGGAAGCGCACAAGAAGTGTGCAAAAAAAATTTGTTGCACCGGATGCTCATGTTACACGTGGAACAAGTGCGTGGTCGTTACCACGATTGGAGTCGATGGTAATCTCGTCGCACGTTCGATGCGGCTTTCGAGGAAGCGCGAGAAGTGTGCAAAAAATTTTGTTGCACCGGATGCTAATGTTAGGTGACGTAGAACAAGTGTGTGGTCGTTACCATGATTGGAGTCGGTTGTAATCTCATCGCACGTTCGATGCACGGCTTTCGGGAAGCGCGACGAGAAGTGTGCAAAAAAATTTTGTTGCACCGGTTCTCATGTTAGGTGACGTGGAACAAGTGCGTGGTCGTTACCACGATTGGAGTCGATGGTAATCTCATCGCACGTTCGATGCACGGCTTTCGGGAGCGCACCGAAGTGTGCAAAAAATTTTTGTTCCACCGGATGCTCATGTTAGGTGACGTGGAACAAGTGCGTGGTCGTTACCACGATTGGAGCCGATGGTAATCTCGTCGCACGTTCGATGCCTGCGGCTTTCGAGAAGCGCACGAGAAGTGTGCAAAAAATTTTGTTACACCGGATGCTCATGTTAGGTGACGTGGAACAAGTGCGTGGTTGTTACCACGATTGGTGTCGATGGTAATCTCGTCCACGCGTTGGATGCACGGCTTTTCGGGAAGCGTCAGAATTGTGCAAAAAATTTTTGTTGCACCGGATGCTCATGTTAGGTGACATGAAACAAGTGCGTGGTCGTTACCACGACCGAGTCGATGGTAATCTCATCGCACGTTCGATGCATGGCTTTCGAAGCGCTCGAGAAGTGTGCAAAAATTTTGTTGACCGGATGCTCATGTTAGGTGACGTGGAACAAATGCGTGGTCGTTACCACGATTGGAGTCGATGGTAATCTCGTCGCACATTCGTGCACGGCTTTGGGGAAGCGCACGCAGAAGTGTGCAAAAAAATTTTGTTGGACTGGATGCTAATGTTTGGTGACGTAGAACAAGTGCGTGGTCGTTACCACACGATTGGAGTCGTGGTAATCTCATCGCACGTTCGATGCACGGCTTTCGAGGCGCGCGACGAAGTGTGCAAAAAATTTTGCTGCACCGGATGCTCATGTTAGGTGACGTGGAACAAGTGCGTGGTCGTTACCCCGATTGGAGTCGGTGGTAATCTCATCGCACGTTCGATGCGGCTTTCGGGAAGCGCACGAAGTGTGCAAAAAATTTTGTTGCACCGGATGGTCATGTTAGGTGACGTGGAACAAGTGCGTGGTCGTTACCACGATTGGTGTCTGTGGTAATCTCGTCGCACGTTCGTTGTGCGGCTTTTCGGAAAGCGTACGAGAATTATGCAAAAAATTTTTTTGTTGCACGGATGCTCATGTTAGGTCACGTGGAACAAGTGCGTGGTCGTTACCATGATTGGAGTCGGTTGTAATCTCATCGCGACGTTCGATGCGGCTTTCAGGAAGCGCGACGAAGTGTGCAAAAAATTTTGTTGCACCGGATGCTCATGTTAGGTGACGTGGAACAAGTGCGTGGTCGTTACCACGATTGGGGTCGGTGGTAATCTCATCGCACGTTCGATGCATGGCTTTTCGAAGCGCACCGAAGTGTGCAAAAAATTTTGTTGCACCGGATGGTCATGTTAGGTGACGTGGAACAAGTGCGTGGTCGTTACCACGATTGGAGTCGATGGTAATCTCGTCGACGTTTGATGCACGGCTTTCGGGGAAGCGCACGAAGTGTGCAAAAAATTTTGTTGCACGGATGCTCATGTTAGGTGACGTGGAACAAATGCGTGGTCGTTACCACGATTGGAGTCGATGGTAATCTCGTCGCTTGCGTTCGATGCACTACTTTTGCAGGCGCACGAGAAGTGTGCAAAAAATTTTGTTGCACGGATGCTCATGTTAGGTGATATGGAACATGTGCGTGGTCGTTACGACGATTGAGTCAGTGGTAATCTTGTCGCACGTTTGATGCGGCTTTGGGGAACCGCACGAGAAGTGTGCAAAAATATTTTGTTGCACGGATGCTCATGTTAGGTGGCGTGGAACAAGTGCATGGTCGTTACCACGATTGGAGTCAGTTGTACTCTCATCGCGACGTTCGATGCACGGCTTTCGAGAAGCGCTTGAGAAGTGTGCAAAAAATTAGTTGCCGGATGCTCATGTTAGGTGACGTGGAACAAGTGCGTGGTCGTTACCACGATTGGAGTCGATGGTAATCTTGTCGCATACGTTCGATGCGCGGCTTTCGGAAAGCGCACGAGAAGTGTGCAAAAAATTTTGTTGCACGGATGCTCATGTTGGTGACGTGGAACAAGTGCGTGGTCGTTACCACGATTGGAGTCAGTGGTAATCTCGTCGCACATTCGATGCACGGCTTTCGTGAAGCGTCACGAGAAGTGTGCAAAAAAAAATTTTGTTGGACTGGATGCTAATGTTTGGTGACGTAGAACATGTGCGTGGTCGTTACCACGATTGGAGTCGATGGTAATCTCATCGCACGTTCGATGCACGGCTTTTCGAGAAGCGCGCGAGAAGTGTGCAAAAAATTTTCTGCACCGGATGCTCATGTTAGGTGACGTGGAACAAGTGCGTGGTCGTTACCACGATTGGAGTCGGTGGTAATCTCATCGCGCGTTCGATGCGGCTTTTCGGAAGCGCGCACCAGAAGTGTGCAAAAATTTTGTTGCACCGGATGGTCATGTTAGGTGACGTGGAACAAGTGCGTGGTCGTTACCACGATTGGAGTTCGTGGTAATCTCGTCGCGACGCGTTCGATGCACGGCTTTCGAGAAGCGTCACGAGAATTATGCAAAAAAATTTTGTTGCACGGATGCTCATGTTAGGTCACGTGGAACAAGTGCGTGGTCGTTACCACGATTGGAGTCAGTGGTAATCTCGTCGCACGTTCGATGCACGGCTTTCGAGAAGCGCATGAGAAGTGTACAAAAAAATTTTGTTCACCGGATGCTCATGATAGGTGACGCGGAACAAGTGCGTGGTCGTTACCACGATTGGAGTTAGTGGTAATCTCGTCGCACGTTCGATGCACGGCTTTCGAGAAACGTACGAGAATTATGCAAAAAAAATTGTTGCACCGGATGCTCATGTTAGGTCACGTGGAACAAGTGCGTGGTCGTTACCACGATTGGAGTCAGTGGTAATCTCGTCGCACGTTCGATGGACGGCTTTCGGGAAGCGCACGAGAAGTGTGCAAAAAAATTTTGTTGCACCGGATGCTCATGTTACGTGACATGGAACAAGTGCGTGGTCGTTACCACGATTGGAGTCAGTGGAAATCTTGTCGCACGTTTGATGCACGGCTTTCGGGAAGCGCACAAGAAGTGTGCAAAAAAAATTTGTTGCACCGGATGCTCATGTTACACGTGGAACAAGTGCGTGGTCGTTACCACGATTGGAGTCGATGGTAATCTCGTCGCGACGTTCGATGCACGGCTTTCGGAAAGCGCGACGAGAAGTGTGCAAAAAATTTTGTTGCACCGGATGCTAATGTTAGGTGACGTAGAACAAGTGTGTGGTCGTTACCATGATTGGAGTCGGTTGTAATCTCATCATGCGTTCGATGCGGCTTTCGGGAAAGCGCACGAGAAGTGTGCAAAAATTTTGTTGCACGGATTCTCATGTTAGGTGACGTGGAACAAGTGCGTGGTCGTTACCACGATTGGAGTCGTGGTAATCTCATCGCGACGTTCGATGCACGGCTTTCGGAAGCGCACGGAAGTGTGCAAAAATTTTTGTTCCACCGGATGCTCATGTTAGGTGACGTGGAACAAGTGCGTGGTCGTTACCACGATTGGAGCGATGTAATCTCGTCAAGACGTTCGATGCACGGCTTTCGAAGCGCACGAGAAGTGTGCAAAAAATTTTGTTACAACGGATGCTCATGTTAGGTGACGTGGAACAAGTGCGTGGTTGTTACCACGATTGGTGTCGATGGTAATCTCGTCGCCGACGTTGGATGCACGGCTTTTCGAGAAGCGTCACGAGAATTATGCAAAAAAATTTTGTTGCACGGATGCTCATGTTAGGTGACATGAAACAAGTGCGTGGTCGTTACCACGATTGGAGTCGATGGTAATCTCATCGCACGTTCGATGCATGGCTTTCGGGGAAAGCGCCGAGAAGTGTGCAAAAAAATTTTGTTGACCGGATGCTCATGTTAGGTGACGTGGAACAAATGCGTGGTCGTTACCACGATTGGAGTCGATGGTAATCTCGTCGCACATTCGATGCACGGCTTTCAGGAAGCGTAAGAGAAGTGTGCAAAAAATTTTGTTGGACCGTATGCTAATGTTTGGTGACGTAGAACAAGTGCGTGGTCGTTACCACGATTGGAGTCAATGGTAATCTCACCACGCGTTCGATGCGGCTTTCGAAAAAGCGCCGCGAAGTGTGCAAAAAATTTTGTTGCACTTAGGATGGTCATGTTAGGTGACGTGGAACAAAGGGCGTGGTCGTTACCACGATTGGTGTGCAATGGTAATCTCGTCGCACGTTCGATGCACGGCTTTTCGAGAAGCGTCACGAGAATTATGCAAAAAATTTTGTTGCACCGGATGCTAATGTTAGGTGACATGGAACAAGTGCGTAGGTCGTTACCACGATTGAGTCGGTGGTAATCTCGTCGCCGACGTTCGATGCACGGCTTTTCGGGAAGCGCATGAAGTGTGCAAAAAAATTTTGTTGCACCGGATGGTCATGTTAGGTGACGTGGAACAAGTGCGTGGTCGTTACCACGATTGAGTCGATGGTAATCTCGTCGCACGTTTGATGCACGGCTTTCGGGAAGTGCACCGAAGTGTGCAAAAAAAATTTTGTTGCACCGGATACTCATGTTAGGTGGCGTGGAACAATTGCGTGGTCGTTACCACGATTGGAGTCAGTGGTAATCTAGTCGCACGTTCGATGTAACGGCTTTCGAAGCGCACGAGAAGTGTGCAAAAAAATTTTCTTGCACCGGATGCTTATGTTTCGTGACGTAGAACAAGTGTGTGGTCGTTACCGAGGATTGGAGTCGGTGGTAATCTCGTCGCGACGTTCGTGCACGGCTTTCCAGGAAGCGCACGAGAAGTGTGCAAAAAAATTTTGTTGCACCGGATGCTCATGTTAGGTGATGTGGAACAAGTGCGTGGTCGTTACCACGATTGGAGTCGAGTGGTAACCTCGTCGCGACGTTCGATGCACGGCTTTGAAGCGCCGCGAAGTGTGCAAAAAATTTTGTTGCACGGATGCTCATGTTAGGTGACGTGGAACAAGTGCGTGGTCGTTACCACGATTGAGTCGATGGTAATCTCGTCGCGACGTTCGTGCACGGCTTTCGGAAAAGCGCACGAGAAGTGTGCAAAAAAATTTTTGTTGCACCGGATGGTCATGTTAGGTGTTGTGGAACAAGTGCGTGTTCGTTACCACGATTGGAGTCGTGGTAATCTCGTCGCCACGTTCGATGCACGGCTTTCGGGAAGCGCACGTGAAGTGTGCAAAAACATTTTGTTGGACCGGATGCTAATGTTAGGTGACGTAGAACAAGTGTGTGGTCGTTACCACGATTGGAGTCGGTGGTAATCTCGTCGCCGCGTTCGATGCGGCTTTCGGGAAGCGCATGAGAAGTGTGCAAAAAATTTTTGTTGCACCGGATGCTCATGTTAGGTGATGTGGAACAAGTGCGTGGTCGTTACCACGATTGGAGTCAGTGGTAATCTCGTCGCACGTTCGATGCGGCTTTACGAAGCGCGCGAGAAGTGTGCAAAAAAATTTTGTTGCACGGATGCTCATGTTAGGTGACGTGGAACAAGTGCATGGTCGTTACCACGATTGGAGTCGGTTGTAATCTCGTCGCACGTTCGATGCATGGCTTTTCGAAGCGCTTGAGAAGTGTGCAAAAAAATTTGTTGCACGGATGCTCATGTTAGGTGACGTGGAAGAAGTGCGTGGTCGTTATCACGATTGGAGTCGATTGTAATCTCGTCGCGACGTTTGATGCACGGCTTTCGAAGCGCTTGAGAAGTGTGCAAAAAAATTTGTTGCACCGGATGCTCATGTTAGGTGATGTGGAACAAGTGCGTGGTCGTTACCACGATTGGAGTCGGTGGTAATCTCGTCACACGTTCGATGCACGGCTTTCGAGAAGCGCCGAGAAGTGTGCAAAAATTTTTGTTGCACCGGATGCTCATGTTAGGTGACGTGGAACAAGTGCGTGGTCGTTACCACGATTGGAGTCCGTTGTAATCTCGTCGCACGTTCGATGAGCGGCTTTCGAAGCGCTTGAGAAGTGTGCAAAAAATTTGTTGCACCGGATGCTCATGTTAGGTGACGTGGAACAAGTGCGTGGTCGTTACCACGATTAGAGTCGGTGGTAATCTCATCGCACGTTCGATGCACGGCTTTCGGGAAGCGCGCACGAAGTGTGCAAAAAATTTTGTTGCACCGGATGCTAATGTTAGGTGACGTAGAATAAGTGTGTGGTCGTTACCACGATTGGAGTCGATGGTAATCTCGTCGCACGTTCGTTGATGCGGCTTTTTAGGAAGCGCTGCGAAGTGTGCAAAAAATTTTGTTGCCGGATGCTCATGTTAGGTGACGTGGAACAAGTGCATGGTCGTTACCCCGATTGGAGTCAGTGGTAATCTCGTCGCGCGTTCGATGCATGGCTTTCGAGCGCTTGAGAAGTGTGCAAAAAATTTGTTGCACCGGATGCTCATGTTAGGTGGCGTGGAACAAGTGCGTGGTCGTTATCACGATTGGAGTCGGTTGTAATCTCGTCGCACGTTTGATGCACGGCTTTTCGAGGAAGCGCTTGAGAAGTGTGCAAAAAAATTTGTTGCACTTAGGATGCTCATGTTAGGTGACGTGGAACAAGTGCGTGGTCGTTACCACGATTGGAGTCGGTGGTAATCTCGTCCTGCGCTCGATGCGACTTTTCGATAAGCGCCGAGAAGTGTGCAAAAAATTTTGTTGCACCGGATGCTCATGTTAGGTAGCGTGGAACAAGTGCGTGGTCGTTACCGCGATTGGAGTCGATGGTAATCTCGTGGCACGTTCGTGCGGCGTTCTAGAAGCGCACCGAAGTGTGCAAAAAAATTTTGTTGCACCGGATGCTCATGTTAGGTGGCGTGGAACAAGTGCGTGGTCGTTACCACGATTGGAGTCGATGGTAATCTCGTCGCACGTTCGATGCGGCTTTACGGGCGCACGAAGTGTGCAAAAAATTTTGTTGCACCGGATGCTCATGTTAGGTAACATGGAACAAGTGCGTGGTCGTTACCCACGATTGGAGTCGATAGTAATCTTGTCGCACGTTTGATGCGGCTTTCGGGAAGCGCATGAGAAGTGTGCAAAAAAATTTTGTTGCACCAGATTTCTCATGTTAGGTGACGTGGAACAAGTGCGTGGTCGTTACCACGATTCGAGTCGATGGTAATCTCGTCGCACGTTCGATGCGGCTTTTAGGAAGCGCCGAAGTGTGCAAAAAAAAATTTTGTTGCACCGGATACTCATGTTAGGTGACGTGGAACAAGTGCGTGGTCGTTACCACGATTAGAGTCGATGGTAATCTCTGTCGCTTGCGTTCGTGCACGGCTTTCGGGAAGCGCACCGAAGTGTGCAAAAAAATTTGTTGCACCGGATGCTCATGTTAGGTGACGTGGAACAAGTCGTGGTCGTTACCACGATTGGAGTCAAGTGGTAATCTCGTCATGCGTTCGTGCACGGCTTTCAGAGCGCACGAGAAGTGTGCAAAAAAATTTTGTTGCACCGGATGGTCATGTTAGGTGTTGTGGAACAAGTGCGTGGTCGTTACCCACGATTGGAGTCGATGGTAATCTCGTCGCACGTTCGTGCACGGCTTTTGGGGCGCACGAGAAGTGTGCAAAAACATTTGTTGGACCGGATGCTAATGTTAGGTGACGTAGAACAAGTGTGTGGTCGTTACCCACGATTGGAGTCGGTGGTAATCTCGTCACTTGCGTTCGATGCACGGCTTTCGGGGGCGCATGAGAAGTGTGCAAAAAATTTTTGTTGCACGGATGGTCATGTTAGGTGACGTGGAACAAGTGCATGGTCGTTACCACGATTGGAGTCGGTGGTAATCTCGTCGCCTACGTTTGATGCGGCTTTGGGATGCGCACCAGAAGTGTGCAAAAAATTTTGTTGCACCGGATGCTCATGTTAGGTGACGTGGAACAAGTGCGTGGTCGTTACCACGATTGAGTCGGTGGTAATCTCGTCGCCGTTCGATGCATGCGGCTTTCTAGAAGCGCCGCGAAGTGTGCAAAAAATTTTTGTTGCACCCGGATGCTCATGTTAGGTGACATGGAACAAGTGCGTGGTCGTTACCACGATTGGAGTCGATGGTAATCTTGTCGCACGTTTGATGCGGCTTTCGGGGGCGCGCAAGTGTGCAAAAAATTTTTGTTGCACGGATGCTCATGTTAGGTGACGTGGAACAAGTGCATGGTCGTTACCACGATTGGAGTCAGTGGTAATCTCGTCGCACGTTCGATGCACGGCTTTCGAGAAGCGCTTGAGAAGTGTGCAAAAATTTTGTTGCACCGGATGCTCATGTTAGGTGATGTGGAACAAGTGCGTGGTCGTTACCACGATTGGAGTCGTGGTAATCTCGTCTTGCGTTCGATGCGACTTTCGAGAAGCGCACGAGAAGTGTGCAAAAAATTTTGTTGCACCGGATGCCCATGTTAGGTGACGTGGAACAAGTGCGTGGTCGTAACCACGATTGGAGTCGGTGGTAATCTGTCGCCTTTGCGTTCGATGCGGCTTTCTAGAAGCGCGAAGTGTGCAAAAATTTTTGTTGGACCAGATGCTCATGTTGGTGGCGTGGAACAAGTGCGTGGTCGTTACCACGATTGGAGTCAGTGGTAATCTCGTCGTCACGATCGTGCGGCTTTTACGGGAGGCGCGCGAAGTGTGCAAAAAATTTTGTTGCACCGGATGCTCATGTTAGGTAACATGGAACAAGTGCGTGGTCGTTACCACGATTGGAGTCGATGGTAATCTTGTCGCTTGCGTTTGATGCACGGCTTTCGGGAAGCGCACCGAAGTGTGCAAAAAATTTTGTTGCACCGGATGCTCATGTTAGGTGACGTGGAACAAGTGCGTGGTCGTTACCACGATTCGAGTCGAGTGGTAATCTCGTCCTGCACGTTCGTGCGGCTTTTAGGAAGCGCCGAAGTGTGCAGAAAAATTTTATTTGCACAGGATACTCATGTTAGGTGACGTGGAACAAGTGCGTGGTCGTTACCACGATTAGAGTCGATGGTAATCTCGCCATACACGTTCGTGCGACTTCGGGAAGGCGCACGAAGTGTGCAAAAATTTGTTGCACGGATGCTCATGTTAGGTGACGTGGAACAAGTGCGTGGTCGTTACGATTGGAGTCGTGTGGTAATCTCGTCGCACGTTAGATGCACGGCTTTCGGGGAAGCGCACGAAGTGTGCAAAAATTTTGTTGCACCGGATGGTCATGTTAGGTGTTGTGGAACAAGTGCGTGGTCGTTACCCACGATTGGAGTCGATGGTAATCTCGTCGCACGTTCGATGCTGACTTTCGGGAGCGCCGCGAGAAGTGTGCAAAAACATTTTTGTTGGACGGATGCTAATGTTAGGTGATGTAGAACAATTGTGTGTCGTTACCACGATTGGAGTCGATGGTAATCTCGTCGCCGTTCGATGCGGCTTTCGGGAGCGCATGAAGTGTGCAAAAATTTTTGTTGCACGGATGCTCATGTTAGGTGACGTGGAACAAGTGCATGGTCGTTACCACGATTGGAGTCAGTGGTAATCTCGTGCGTTTGATGCGGCTTTCGGGATGTACACGAAGTGTGCAAAAATTTTGTTGCACGGATGCTCATGTTAGGTGACGTAGAACAAGTGCGTGGTCGTTACCACGATTGGGTCGATGGTAATCTCGTCGCCGCGCGTTCGATGCACGGCTTTCTAAGCGCACGAGAAGTGTGCAAAAAATTTTGTTGCACCGGATGCTCATGTTAGGTGACATGGAACAAGTGCGTGGTCGTTACCACGATTGGAGTCGATGGTAATCTTGTCGCCGTTTGATGCCGCGGCTTTCGGGAGGCGCGCGAAGTGTGCAAAAAAATTTTGTTGCACCGGATGCTCATGTTAGGTGGCGTGGAACAAGTGCATGGTCGTTACCACGATTGGAGTCAGTTGTAATCTCGTCGCGTTCGATG
>JADLZL010001055.1:0-70208 GCA_015844335.1 Chrysopogon serrulatus
TTTCATGATCACGTTCTTCTGAAAATGACTCGACACTGGTCGACATTTAATTTGAGTCCTGAAAACTGCGATTTGTTCTTTGCAGAAACAAGTCCATGACCGACGTCGTCCCCGGCCGGAACTACAGCATTACCAGAATTGCATCGTGGATCATGCTAAGCCTTTTCAGTTCCCACCTCACCAAGACTTGTTACACGGCAGTCTAATTCTAGTTTCTGTCGGTTTTACTAGGCACCGGAGTACCCGCTGTATTGGGCCTGTATGGGCCGGGCCGACCCGAGCACAGACAAGATATAAGCCCAAGCTCATAGGGCCATCGCGTTACGTCAGCTGCATGTCACGCAGCGAGCCTGTACATGTGCTGCAGGGCGACACACACGCCATGCACGAGGCCACGAGCACCTTTAACTTTCGTCTCGTCGTTTCTCGCATGGCCATTGGCCATTCCACAAACCTTGCTCATCTTCTTCCTTTCAGCGCCCTAGAGCCCTACCCCTGGGGCAGTTGGCTGAAAACTACGTACGTGATGGATTTGAAAGATCCTTACTGGAGAAAAGGAAGAAGGGCGATGTAAATAAAGGAAAAATAAAGCAGCGAGGTCAATTCGAGCCAGCACTTCACCACTAGAAATAGAAATAAAAAGCAGAGGGAATGCATGCATGCGCCAATTATATTATACTTATGTGTTATGTGTTATATGATTAGGATGATGGATGCCGATGGAGTTTGCAATAATGCAGCTAGCAGGTAGCTTAAGAGCGATATATAGAGGATCTTGTAAAGCTTATTAGTTGGGGCTGGTTGTTAAGATCGTGACCTTACCTAGTGTCATGCCCAAAAAAAAAAAAAGAAAAAAAGAAAGAGAGAAAGAAAGGAACTAAGGACGACTATGCTTTAGTCGATTCCGACTATTACCGTCTGGATTCTCTTCATCTATACTAGAGTACCAGAAATAGAGTGGTGTCGTGTACTCGTGTGTCTCCGGTGAAAACCGAAATAATAAAAAGGAGGAAAGTGATGGCACGAAAAAGGGTTCTGGTATTTTTCGAGTGCCTGAAAACGGCTGTTGTATGTGAGCCTTCAAATGAAGATCCAACGAGTGCCAAATTATGATCTATATTCGCACAAGACAATTACTATTAAAAAACAACTAGAAAGGCACGCGGCATTGCCGCTTAGGGCCTATATTCTATCATCGTAGTATTATAATTTTTGCAGACTTTTCTTTGATATATAGAGTAACAATAATTGTGTATAGGTAAATGTACTTTTTTAAGCAACGTAGGTAAGACAAATTTATATTTTTTATTTTCGTGTAGTTGCCATGGTATATATTTTACATAATTGTATTATTTAAGTAATATATTATCTTAGGTAACGAAACATAAATATGTTTTTTGCTATATTTATTTTAGGGAAAGAGATGTTTAAAATATGTTTTAGGAGGGAGGAGCATTTCAAGAGTAAATGGGAGTTTTCGTAATAATAATGAATATTTTTATTTTGTACATGGTATAGGTATGGTATGATTAAAATTTCATAATAATTTGAATGAAGAAACTAATTTTATTAATTGTTTTTAGAGAATTATAGATAAATCTAGTTCTCTATTTGTAGAAATGAAATTACAATAAAGCATGCAATGTTTTTGTGTTTAGATTATAGTGCTAGTTGTGTAGAGTTCAACAAACTTGGTTTGGTATTTTTATGTTTTTTATTTTATTTGTTATGATTTTTATAAAATTCAGCCGTTTCAGATAAATAATTAATTCAAGAAAATAGAAAAAAGACGTCGGGCTGAATTTAGCCCACCGAGGCCCAATTTCAGCCGAAAAGGCCCGAACAGGGAGGGACACCGGCCCATGGGTCGCGGGGGAAGCCTGGCTGGGCTGCGGGTTAATTTGCCTAACGTTCAAGGTCTTTTTTATAAAATAAACTGAGAGAGGGTGTCGGACTGCGGATTGATTTCTCTAAAGTTTGAGGGCTTTTTTACAAAACAACCAAGGGGCGCCCGATCTGGTCCGTCCGACCGCCCGATCGGACGGCCAATATTTGCGGGCGACGTGGCCACGCTGCCTTGCCCCCTTTTGTTGCAAGGATCGTAACTAACAGATTAACAATACATATTATTTTCCTAAATAATACAATTACAAAATGTTGATCTCAATCGACATAGAAACAATTATCAAGTAACAGATTCAATATACACAATCTTAAGCAACATTGATGACCACATACGTCGCCTCAATGAAAGCCTGGCTTTGGACGACTTTTCCCTAGAAAAAATGTACAAAAAACCTTTATCTATACTTGTTTCGATTCTCTAGCTGCAAGGTTGCATACAGCGGCGAAAATAGGAAGCTAATGCAGGGGGCAACATATAAACCCCATAAAGCCCTAGTTTCTATTGAAATTTGTTGAATTCGACTAAATTTTAAAACAGAACTATACCGTTGGCCTCTCTAAAAGAAAGAAAAAAAAACGCATTGCATGCATACTTTGCGATTGTATGTAAAACGATTTTCAGGACCATGCATTGCAGCTTGAGGTAGGTTCAAATACCCCAGTTTTTTGTTACAAGCCATTGTCATGTACAGTTTGGGACTACTTTGCTTGCCCTTTTTCATCTCTGCTCTATGTTTTTCAAGCAAAATAGGTTTAGCTCCACGGTGGAATTTGTAGAGTAGTTCCAAATACGCCTAAAAAAGGTTTTTGACTTCAAGCAAACTGCCATATAAATCTGAGAGGTGTCCCTCTCTTTGTTACACACATACTGGGGTGTTTGAACCTGGGGTGTAAGACTTAATATTTAAGATGGACCCCACTTTTATTACTGTACATGACAATGGCTTGTAACAAAAAAACTGGGGTGTTTGAACCTACCTCAAGCTGCAATGTCCTGAAAATCGTTTTACACTTTCCAAGTTTCACTGAATGCAAATCAGGCAAACTTATCATCGCATCCACCGTTGAGACGATGACGTGATGGCCATTTTTTTCAGCAGAACCATATAGAACCAAATTAAATATGTTTTTGCAATCCGAATCCTCGTTCGTTTGTTTTGCACCAATCGTGGTCCAAACCAGCAAAAAGATTCGATCTCGTGATTTACAACTAAACTGTGTAATTAGTTATTTTTTTATTTAATTAAAAAAATGTGATGGGCGTGGAAAAACTTGGAATTTTGAAGGAACCGAACAAGGCCTAAAGCAACTGCACAGACTGGATGCACGAGAGTACACAGGAAGGAAGCGTGCAGTGGCCAGCGGGGTGCATGGGGCCCAGACACGTGGATCCTGCCACATGGCACATGATCCCACGTGGATCTATCGACGGCAGCAGCCTGGTGATGGAGACGGACATGTACCGTACCGACTACCGGTACCTGTAAAGTGGCCTACTACTTGTATTCGATGGGTTCTTGCATGCAGCACGGTTGCTGATTGATATGAGTCCTCCAAAATTCCAATAATAATCTATACGCAAACAGAAGCGATCAGCTAATAGGATCAGAGGATATACTCCCTCCATGTTTAAAAAACATGACGTCCTGGGCTCCCACTCCGTTTTCAGAAAACTTGACGTCCTAGGCTCCTAGCGGCTGGGTTGGACATATTTGCCCTCGCGTAGGCTCTGGGCCCGTTCGCTCTCGCGCGCTCGCTTGGACTCGCAGTAATCGGCCGGCGCATCGTTTCTCGCTGCAGTTAATGCGTGCGGCCTCGTTCTCCCAGCCCGTTCCGCTCGCAACCTCGCCTGCTCGCTTTCAGTTCGCACGCTCGCCTGTTGTGCTCGTCTCCGCAGCCGCAAGTTGCTAGCTCTTGCCTTCCTTCATCTCCTGTGCAGTGCCGTCCCTCGACGCGCCGGAATCCGTGGAGGCTGAAATCCAACGCCATATGCAAATCAAGCCTCCACCAAAAAGAAAATGCAAGCAAAAAGCCCTTGCAAATCAAAGCCTCCAGCAAAATAAATTGGCGGTGGCCAGGAATCGACCTCGGGTCGCCACTATCACGCCTCCACACACGAACCAATTGGGCAAACTTACTTTCTCATATAGAGAGCACCTGCAAACATATTTATTAGGGGTAGAGATGGAAAACTAACCCAAATTAATTACTCCTTGGTTACCACAATCATGTCCTAAACATCAGGTTTTTTTTTGAATATGGAGGGAGTATATTGATTAGGAGACAAGATGGAGACATGGACCACCCCCCTCTTGATCCAATCGCCGAACAATCTATCGAGAGGCAGTGTCTTTTTCGATTACTTAGCAGAATTTTTTAGGAACATGCATGGATTTAGATTGTCAACATAGGCTTTGGAACATGTACGTAACCAACCAACCCTCATAGTCCACATTCAACTTGGAAGTCTTATTGATCTTATACTCCATCCATCTCATTTTTTCTTAAGTTTAAATAAATTTATAAAAAATATAATATCAACATTCATGTATCTAAACAAATTTAATAAATATATTTTACAACCAATTTAATGATATTTACATGATTTATTTATATTTTTCTAGATTTATTTTAGAATTTAATGACACTATTATTTTAATGATAGACGATCGTCAATAACGAGACATCTATGATGACTAGTCTAGTCTTTTAGAAGTGTTAGAGCTTGTGTGTGTGTTTATAGATAACAATGTACATGTGACTGTTGGCGTTTGTAGTATATGTTTTGTGATAAATAAATGTTAGTATACTTTCTGTAGAGTTTAAACTTAAAATTGTCAGACTCCTCAAAACACGAGAACGAGTATATCCTGTGTTGCCCCCCTAAACATAGGAGCAAGGTCTTTTTCTCCACATGCACAACAAAACCTGATGCCATACCACCAACCATTGTGTGCCCTAACATGACCGGAGCAGAGTTGGAACGATGAAAACAAACATCAAAGCATATATGGCCAAGTCGCTGGAGCGAATGCTAGGACAGTAGCCATAGTGCAACCAAACAAGCCTAAAATGAGCTGAAACGCATAAGGGTATCAAGTTGTTGGAGAGTATAAAGATAAAGAAAATGATTTTTAGAAAGGCTTATGATGCTGTTATGTATTCTAGTTCTTGCTCTTTATGGATGTTGATTTCGAGTCATTTGAGTACAAAATATTTTCTATATCTCTGTACTCTCTAACAACTTTTTTTTATATCTTATGCGTAGTTTACATAACTATCCTTGTCCTCTATTTTTAGCTAGAGAGAAACCGGAATACAGGATATCTGTATTTAGATATTCATTTGATGAGAGTTATGTAGGGTATTTTCTAACTAAAATCTTTATTCTTGTAAACTATGAAAGATATAAAGAGTCTCTAGAAGATATCTAACACATTTATTGATAAATCTCTAAACCTCACATGCCCATACAAATTAGAGCAGTGTATGCATATAGGTGCATCTATAACTACTATAAGTCTAAACCCCATTAAGCTAATTCTCTTGATTGTAATTGGTTGAGCCCTCAAAAGTGATGTCATCTTACATCATCAAGGGAGTTACCTCCACTAAAGCTAATTTATCTCCCACTAGCTATTTCTTTTGAAATAGAAAAAAAATCCAATTGCACCATGGTGTTCCGCGCAATAAACTCTTCAAAATAAGACCCTACATGGATATATTTTGATAACTTTTTAATAAAAAATTAAACAGTTTCTAAGCAGACCCGTTTGTAAGAAAAACCTAGCAAAACTGTATATCACATGGTTATATATGGTCCTTCGAAATATGTATAATTTTATGAAGAAAAACTTTTAGAATTTTAAGAGGGGAGTGAACCTCAAGTATAGTAGGAGTGGGGGTTCGGGTAGATAAGATTTAGGTGTGTCCAGTTCATATAATCTATATGTCAATAGATATAACCTCTGTAATTAACCTACTGCATCCATATATATGTATCTATTAATTTATAGATTCGATTATTATAAACTTCTTACATTTCTATTTTATACCTACACGCGTGGAGCATCCTACTAGTTATAAAAATTTGAAACACATGGTATGATTAGTATTACTAGTACTAGTAGTTAATATAAAATCGGGACCACACAAGAAGCTAATGTTTAGCGGGCCCAAGAGATTAAACTGATTAGCTTTAATAGACCCACTGAGGCTAATCTCAATGGGAGTTTCAGAGTTCCATGGGCCGGCATATTATTTATTAAGAGAGAGATTGTGAAAGTTTTATGGGAGTAGAGAGAGTTTCATGGGGATAAAACTCTTCTACACTGTTTCTAAAATCTAGATACATATAAAACTGTGCCATGAAATTCCCATTGAGACTAGCCTGAGCGCATCCTCCTGCGTCCACATGGGCTGGCCTCACCGCAACATCTGTCGCGTGTGCGGGCCAACTCGGTTTCCTCCTCCCAAACGAGAGCCGAGACTTTCTAAAAAAAGAGAGCCGAGACACACGACCCTGGTGAGAAACAGTCACCGCAGGCCATGTGTATCCTTTTTCGTGGGCCGGCCTGTTAACTGCCCGGGGCAGCCCACCAAGTGCCTAGCGCCAACACTCCATCCTAGGGTTTCGGGCTTTCGGCCGCACCTCTCGTCCCCTCGACCCCTGTAGACGAGTTTAGCTGCGGTCGCGGATCGGTTTGGAGTGGCTTGCAGTGCGGCGATGGAGGCGGGCGGCCTTGCTGGACGGCGTCGTCGCCGTGCGGGTATGCTGGAGACGGATGAGGAGGTACGTCGTAATTTTTAGCTTTTTCAGATCGCAAACTCTAACGCGCCGCGCGCGTCGGTGCCGGCGTCGCCGCCTCTGCTGCGGGTTAGGGTCTGGCCTCGGAGGCGGGCGGGTCGTGCTCTCGCCTGGGAGCGCGACCCATCGCGCAATAACCGTGTCAAGATGTAGAGTGGCGTAGCTCGCAAATCCGCAACCCTGAGGCCCACACCTAAGGCCTTGTTGGATGTCATCGTATTCACCTCATGTGTTGGTGTGGATAGGGTTGGAATTTAGTTCTAGTTCCACTCAATACACCCCAACACATGTGGATTGAGGTGAATACAATAACATCCAAACAAGGCCCAAGGGCACAAAACATGCCACTTGCTGACTGATAACAACAGTAGATCACAAAATGCATGATTTTAGTAAATGCATGGGAACCTTAACGTATATATTCTATCTCTTCCAGCTGTACTTGTGTCTAGAGTTGGGAATGGGGAGGACGAGCTGCAACTGCATCCCAGAGTTCGGGAATCAGTTGAGGGATTGGTGAGGTCCCATTGGTCACACTAGCACCATTGCAGAGGCACTAGGTAAAGCTTAGGCAATTAGGTTTGGCGACTGCTGGCGACTTGGGAGCAGGGGCAAGTGGCAACCTACCCTTGAGGGAGTTCTAATTGGTGCAGATACAATGGGTTGGAAGATTTATGGGTATAAATGGATTTTTTTATTTGGCCATGTCTAGGCCGTCCTGCCCTAGTTAGGATGTGTAAATACACCTTAGTGTATTTTATTTTATTTTTATGAAAATACAGATTAGTCACTTTTGTTTTTTCCTTTCTGAACAGAAGCTGCAGCGAGAAGCTAAACAGAAATTCTATGACACACTTCACAGTGGTAAATCAGGTTTGTTACTATGGATAGCTCTTGCGCATTTCATCCTGGTAGCATACTCTATTAGTTGATAAGTATGGCAGGTACAGTATCTCTGGTATGGCCACACTACTAGTATTATTAGAACATCACCTACTCTACTAGTGTAGTAATTGCATATAATCAAGTTCTCTATTATCCTCTCTTTGCGAGTCTTTCTTCCTGAGGTTCATTGTTGGCTACCAAGGTTGCCTTATGCTGATAGATTACTTATTACTTCTGCAGGTTATGGGCTCTCTTTGATCCAAAGAATTGCTGTGGCAGGTCAAGATGGTCCTCGCCCTGTAATCTATGATTTAGACTGGAATCCAAGACCCGCCATGTGCAGGGGCAAAGACGCCATGGCAGTATTAGCATGTATCTCAAGTTTTGGCTTACATATCTATTATTACCCGAGAACAACCATGAGATGGACCACTTTCGTAAGAAACACCACCCCCCCCCCTCTCCTTTCCACAGCCCCCCTCCTATCCTGCAAACATAAAAACATTGTGTTTATAGTTTGTGTTTAAATGCTGATTTAGATCATACAGCACAGAACTTGTGGACCTGGTTCATGCCTAAGATGGCATCCGAATGGCAAAGTGCTGGCATGTTTGACAGATCCAGTTGATGGTATGGATGGAAAGCTCACAACATTCATATATGACAACAATCATTTACAATTTCAGGCAAAGCATGAATTTCAGGTGAATATTTTCTCAAGTTTGTTTCTATGCTAATGCTCCCATATATAGATTAATTCTCTCTTTATTTTCAGTCTAAACGCAGGATTTCATCATTGGCCTGGATATCAGGTGGTGAAGTCATGGTGTGCTCTTTTTGTGACACAGCAACTCTTAAGTTCTTCAGATTTATACGAGATGGTTCTCTTGTTGATTTGTATGAAAGAAATTGTGAGGCATTTCCCAACGGATCAACAATATCTCTACAAGAAGAGCGTTCGGAGAATTGCTTCTTCGCTTCTTGTGACAAGGCTTCTATGATCTTGGTACGGCATACTTGATTCTATTAATTTGAGTAAAAATAGAGTTCTAAGTTTTCTTCACATGCTAAGTTTTCTTCTCATTGCTATGCAGGTGTGGGGGAAACAAGATGATGTCTATAATATTCTATGCACTGTGTAAGACATACGTTTACATAAATACTAAAAATACTTCATATGTCAGTGTGAGCAAAACCTAAGTTTTACATTCTCTACTCTTATTTTATTTTGTTTTGCAGTTACTGTGGAAGTGGTGTTAATGCATTATCATTTAGCAAGCCAAATGGTGCACTAATTTCATTACAGTAAGGGAGTCTAATCCATTTTTTCTAATTTATATTTATTTTAATTACAAAACAGCCAATGCTTTGACTTTCAATAGTTTCACTGTCAATATAGTAGGCACTAATCTATTTTTTTATGGTTAGCTACTGTTGCAACACACTAATTACAAATATATATATACTAATATTTTAATGATTCTACAGTGAAAATCATTGGAAGTGCTGGAAATTCACAAAAGAAAAGGATTTACAGCTCACATTTACTAGTATCAATGAACATCAACTCGTGATGGGGAAGGATATGAAGTGGCGATCAAATCTTATGTCATTTTCCGCATCATGGTCAGTCACCTGTCCTTCATTTATTTTATAGCCCTAACTTACTACTATTTGTATTTAGTAATAATGCTTTATTTTGTATGGTATGCATTCTATCATTTAATAACATATAATAATAAGGACTAAAACCCTGATTGTTAGATATGGTAACCATTAGTTTATTTTGAACCTTGAAATTTACAAGGTGTTACTTTCCTGCCTGTCTCATTTTTTTCCCTTATTAAGTCAAGTTTCAATGACTCTTATATTATCTGATTTCTCTAGAATTTAGCACAATCTGGGGTCGTGAGCTCATGTCATTTACACCGATGATTCTATGACTAGTGGGAATACCCTGAGTGATAGGTTACCTTGGGTTATCTAACCCTGTTCCATCTACACTGTAGACTTAAGGGTTATTAATAGCACACAAAGTGAGGTGGACCTTTTATGTTACTGAAAATATCGGTATATATTATTATTATAATTATAATAATACAGCTAGCTTCTAGCAGCTTCAATAGATATATGTTCTCAGCTCTCCAGACCTCAACATAGAATCTATATATTCCAATATCTCAGATTTCCCTGTATGATGTGTGTTCTGTTGTGTATATCATTTCAGTAGTCAGGCTGCCTTATACTCAAGAACAATGCTATTTTATAGTCATATTATTAAACATTTTACAATTATTATTGTTATATCATTAAACATTTACTAAAAGTCTTAAACTTCAGGAAAGTTAAACTTGTCGCGAGTGGTGGATCAGGAGACACCTTTGTTGCCTATGGAACTCCTGTGGATCAGAAGGAAGAAAATGAACTTGTTGATAGTTGGATTCCAATCTGCTCACGCAAGATGAACTTTACTTTCGGTGAAGTCAGATCCATGAAATTCAATCCTCAGGTACATTTCTTACTGTTGTTCTATTTATACATGTTCATTTTTTTTTTTTTTTTTTGAAAAAATCCTTTAGTTTCTCTTTCGGATAGGCATTTTTTTATAGGACTTCTATAGCAGTGCTAAAGGAGCCGACTACACAGCTATTTGTTACAATTAGAAGTAAAAACTAACTTGTTTCATTACTTTATTGTTAACAGTAATCTGCCTATATGACAAGGTTGCTTTTTTTGTGCAGGATATTACAACAATGCGTCTTGCAACAGGAGGAACAACAGGTTTTATTCATTTATGGGAGCTCAAAAGGACTCATCTAAGACGGAATGTATATCCAGCGAGACGTTTTGAATCCTCTTACTACAATAGAAATCTTAGCATTGCTTCATAAGTTCCAACTCCATATGCTGATGAGGATGGATTTGTGTTGGAATCCGCCACTGAGGAGGTGGAGGTGGAGTATGATGAGGGGCAAGACGAGGAGGAAAAGATTGAGCTTGATAACAAGTTACGTTTGCTGGGGAGAGTGCGGGGCCGAGTCAAGAAAGGCGGTGAAGCTGATCAAGGTGAAGATCAAGTAGGCAATAAGTTTGATCTTGTTGTTCAAAGTGCAAAACATATCCTGGGTATGATTCAAGATGGAAACAAACCACCAACAGAACATGTCAGTTTGCTGTGTGAAAGAGTTCTGGAACTGGAGCTGGACAAAAAATTCAATATCCTCATGAGTAATTGCAACTAAATGTGGATCAAGACCATGTTATCTTCGGAACTCGTGGTAATGTGTTAATCTTAGTTTTCTTGTCTTTTGCCATTTAGGTGACTGTTAGTGACAAGTTCAATCTCATCAGAAATTTAATGAAACTTTTTTTAATATTTATCAGGATAATCTTATTAAGATTCAGTCACTATGTTTGTGCATTTTTTATTTTATCGGCTATACGGTGTAAAATAAGTCACCTTAAAAATGATTATGCGTGAGATCTCTTTTATTTTTATCTCTGAATTATGTTTCCAATCAAGGCATCAAGTCTTGTTTCTGCTTTTGTGATATAATGACATGCTGCTATATGTCAACTGTTTTTTACTTTGCAAACTGAATTCTGTAATTTCGTTGCTGCGGTAATGAAATTAGGCCTTGGCCTTTATGGGAAAAAAAAAAATGTCAACTGTTTTTTTGTTTTCAAAAATCTTAGTTGCTTATCATTTAAGAATTCCTCACATATTTGCTCAATTTGGATTGTCATTTTCTGAGAGCTGTAAATAAACTGGAGGCAATTGTCATCCGAGGGTACAACCAGTTACAGTTTGTGTTACCTATTATTATTGCTTACAGAATTCACTTGCAGTAGTCGATAGTTATATCCCTTCATTCAGCTGGAAAGCGAGGTGATAGAGAGGACAGTAGAATTCATGATTCAGGATTAGTTTCAGATTACAATTTTCTGCACACTTCTCTACTCAATTCGTTCTACATATACGTACTTGCATGTCATGTATCATTCAGTGCAGTGGCGGAGCCAGGAATTTTATGGAGCCTGGGCGAGATCCAATATAATATACTAAGGACCTTGTAGGGCTCCAGCTCTTCCTAAGATGGCTTCGGCTTCTCAGATAGAATACCTTTTCTGGTGGAGCTGAAGCTGTTTTGGAAAACGTTTGGCACAAACAACTTTAGTAGCAGTTCTATAACAATTTGTATTAGGTTTATGAGGAGAGACCGAGAGGGGCTACATTTTTGCAGCTCCAGCTTCTCTATAAAAAAACGGCTTCAACTTCTCTAGGCTTCTAGCAAGGAGCCATTTTTTAGATGCCCGTTTAATAGGACTTTAAGGAGTCATGAGAAGCCGAAGCCGGAATCCTGCCAAACAAGACCTAAACATGATATAAGCATTATATATATGAAAGTAAAATTAGAGAACCATAGTAATTTTAAGTTAATCCGTCTCTTTAGTACAGTTCTTGGCTAGTGTATATGTGGCTCTGCAGAGCAGGTCCTCTGACCAATTTGCAAACAAACTATTTGAAAGGAGTAGCCGAAAGTTTGTTACTTGAGCCCTTTGTATTGGCCTAACACATGTGATCTATTGGCTGTTGTTATAACGTCCATGTGAGCTGGGCACCGGCTCAGGGTGGCCAGGCCTTGGGTCCGCAAGTGATTCAGTGGCTCTTGTATGTCATGCATCATGTTTGTGTAAAATTTCTATAATATCCTATAACATGTTTATTACAAAGCATCCTGTTTACATATGTGTTTTGTTATGCTTTCATGACATGAATAGTCAGTTTAGTCAACTCATAGAGGTCTGCGAGTACCTAATGGATCCAAAGTTAGTACAAGTATGGACAAGTTTAGAGTTTAGTCAGTCTAAAAAGTAATTAGTTGAGATCACCTAGCTGAAAACTGTGCAACGCCACAGAGGATACTTTTGTTAGGCATTGAAAAAATAGCTTTGATGAAGAAATTGCCTGGAGAGAACATTTGCTTGATATAATCCTCATACTTTGCTCTTTTTGTAGCAATCCCCCATCAAACAGTTAAGTTACTGACGCTATCTCTGTTCTTTTATTGCAGATGTTATCTTGGCTAACACCTGCTTTAGGTTTATTTCTCAGGAAGCTTTGTCCTTGAACCTGATGCGACACCTTTGTTTGTACCTTGTATTTAGTGTATATAGCTTTAAGCTTAATCCTTAGTGAGAGTTTTGGGCTTATGTGGTTAGCTCAAATCTGGGAATGCTACCAGTATGCAGTATCAGGTTGTTCCGATGAGCAGAAGATAGGAGGCATGTCGTTGGCCATCTTATGGCTACATTTATCCTGCACTACCGTTGGTCAGCTAAACTGACTGCATGCATTCAGACTTCAGACTGGTTAGTTAAACTGTTCCTAGTTTGTGCAATGAGACCTTCAAGTTTTTTTTATTAACTGGTGTACACCGAGGCAGGGATTATCTTGATCAGATTGCTAGAATTAGAATTCTAGTCATTTGATTGATGATTAGTCTGATTATCAGGATAACTAAACCTGGCACCAGCCTCTAACTAGGATAAGATCCAGGGAGAAATCTTCGAGTGCCTGCTGCCCCCTCGATGGAGGACCAGTACCGAGGATGGTCATGATGTGGAGATAGGGATCCAGTGGAGCGAGAAAGTCACGGTGTAGCCATTGAGACCATGGAAACATTTATCCATTGCATGCTGCTGGTTGTTCCATCATAGCAGGGTAGATTTAGTTCGTTCCAAAAGCTAAATACGCAGTTGATTTAAAAAAAAGTTGCAGACCAAACGCCTAAGCATTGCAAACAGAGCAGAAGTTCATATCACAAAATAGATAATATGGATAGTACTTCGGCATACAAGGCAGAATCTTGGCCTGACTCCTGAGTTTTATCTTGCAAATTTTGTAAATGGAACTTCGCAAGCTAGTAGGGAAGGGCATTGGGACATGGCATTATCACAATCTATGTAACTTGGCAAGCTAGTAGTAGTGAAGGGCATTGGGCATGGCATTATCTCAATCTATGTATACGGTCGTGTATAATGGCTATATATACATAATCAAACCTAACAGGCTAACAGTACATTGATCTCAATCTATGTATACGGTTGAATATAATGACTATATATAAACAATTAAACCTAACAGTACAATGGTATTTTCCAATGGATTGAATTTCCTTATATTCGCCAATGTAGAAATATTAACTGGTAATTGTCCTGACAAATGATTTAAAACAAACGAGCTGTTCCTTGAGGGTTCATACATACTAAGAACCCAGCATGGGAATTGAAAGGTATGTCTAAAGCTCAAGAAATCTGTCTCAAATGAACAGAGAATGCCTTATGCCTTTAAACGGATGCAAAGCACACGGAGGACTGTAACATGGTGAGACAACATGAAGTCACTATTGTGGCTTTTGGCTAAGGCCTACAAAATATATGCATAATTCCAAGTAAAGATACATGGAAGAACCTTGTCTTTCCATGTTTCTCATTTGAGCAAGAAAAAAATACAGGATCCTTCTCCCTAAAGGAAATAACATGCATTTGATTCAGTTCAATAAATGAACTGATATTAAACTAATTTGACAGAATCAGGTTGCTGCGCGTTAATTAAATACTATGCAATAGACTGAGACTATGCACATATGCAACTTATCAGTCTTCCATTGATCTATTTTCGAAGCTTAAATTCTGTAGGAAACTGGACGTCTTCTATGCGGAAGAAGCGGCGGAAGCCGACCTTGAACCACTCGTCGTCCATGATCTCGTCGGCGGTGGCGCAGCGCTGCGGGTTGGTGTCGAGGACACGGCGCAGGAGGCGGGTGAGCTCCGGCGAGAACCACTTGGGGCAGCGGAACCCGCCCCTGTGAACGGGACTTGGCGGCGTCGTAGCCGCGGCGGGAGAGCACCCGATAGCGCCACGTCGCCGTTAGTCTGCTAGCCGTAGGATCGACGCGTCACGCAATAATGACCGTCCGATGCGGATCTGATTGGGCCTCTCGCGAATCCGCAGCGGCCCCGGGCCGCGCCGCCGCCGGTCCTGTCCCTGCCAAACGCCGTCCCCGTCCCAGGCCCGCCCAGGCCGCGTTGCCGAGCGCCGCCTCGGCAGGAGGCCCCTGATGTCCTCTTCCCGCAGGCCCGGGCTGGGCCGCGCCTCCACCACTGCCGGCCCCGTCCCAGCCGCGCTGCAGAGCGTCACCCCGTTCCCCTGCCGAGGCCGCGCCACCGCCGCGCTCACTACGACGCCCACCCCGAGTCCGTGTAGGTGCCGCGCTGCACGCCTTCGTCGCCAAGAATCTCCCCAACTCCTACGTCTATTGCAGTCGGCGGAGATACCTCCTCAGGGTGTTTGATGAAATAGCCGTTCGAAATGCCGTGAGTTCACAATCCTTACTTGCATCCGTCTCCTCCTCCAATCGGTTCAATAGGTGGCCAACAAGCTAGCTATCGCGGCAGCGGTCAGTCTTACTGCGTTGTGTCATGGTGACACGAACCCTGCTCCTCCCTGGAGGGCAAGAGCCACCGGCGATGGCGTTGGCACCTGGTGTGGCAGACCACTTCCTCGTATCCTTTCCTAATCTCCTTCCACGACCCCATTGCCAACGAGGATGGCAGAAAGGTCTAGGCCTTACTCGCGGAGATGGAGAGTGCCATCAGGGACCTGCTCTGGGCCAACGCCACCACCAGGATAGACCATGCGCTCAAGGTGAAGCCCTGCCCCACTGATAGTTTTTCAGTAAAAATGAGTCTATTGTTTCAAGTGCATAATCAATTTTTTACCTGAAAATGCCCCTGTGCGAGTTGCTATCTGTGATTCTATTTTCTTTAATTTAATGGATGGCGATGGTCACAGTCTACACTTCTTTTCTTTGTGCCTTTTGGATGATGTAGGTATTTTTTTTTTTTTGACGAGATGATGTAGGTATTTAACTGCAGAAACATATTAGCTTATATTTTTAGTGTACATTAATTCACTGTTTGACAATGTTTCTGGGGAAGTAGCATTCGGAAGTGTTCAAGTAAATATTCAATTTTCGTTCACTTTGGACTTCCACATTGTATTTGTGTGCGTAGAACCAGAGAAACAGTGTAGAATCAATTCTCTGCTCAACAATGTTGCTCTGGTTGCAGCTGAATGCTGCTAAAGTGGAGGCTGTTGGCCCTAGTGAGCAAAGTGCTTGCTTGGTTGCCATCCAAAATTTGCCATGCCAAGGATTTGGCAAGCCAAATCTTGGACAAAAAAGTTGTCAAAGATTTGACAAGCCAAATGTGAGTAGTTGGCAAATTTTGGTAGCCAACCAATTACTAGCCAAAATCATGGTTTACCAAATCTTTGGCATGGCAAATTTTGGCAACCAACCAATTAGGCTCAAAGTCAAGCTTGCGGCTAAAGAGTAAGCGAACCATTCTTTTGTGCTTCAAAACGTTGTGCTATTCTACTGCTGCCTGATTAATCTCTCAATTAGGCACCATAATATCCAAACTATCATAACATAAAAGAATTCTCTTACAGTTGTATTCCTTGATGTTCTATGAAATCATCCAAATATGCTGAATAAACGCAAACCCATGATACGATACGGAATCATGGTAGTGAGTAGTGACTGTTTTAATTGTTTCAAATGTTGTATGGTTTACTGCTTGGTACTGCATTTTAACCATGCTTTTTGTGTCTAGAGTCTAGACTAAATAATAATAATAACAATAACAATAACAATAATAATAATAATAATAACTCTTTCTTAACCTTTCGTTGCTAACAGGCAACACAATCTGCTGTGGGTCGCAACAATCACATCAACTGCCCATTAGATCTGTCGTATACTTGGTAAATTTATCTTTTTCCCTGAAATTGGGCATTCTAACTTGTGATTTTTTTCAAGATTCTGGCAAATTCAGCCAGCAGCAAGATCAAACGAGCGCAAGATGAGGTACATTGAGGAGCTTGAGCATAAGGTGTAAGTCCTGCAGAGTGCAGACAGCCTCTGATTGTGATGGTTTTAAGTTAACCTTGCTGTGCCTGTTTGCAGAGGGACTCCGGTGGAAGTCAACAAACCAAGAGATTCGGATGGTGAGAACAGATGTAGCAGGGTGCCGGCAATGAAGTAACCGCAAGCGAGGTCGATGAATCTGCTGCCGGCCGCCGGCCGGTACCAGGACGGCGGCAAGGATGATGTGCTGCTCGACCAGTCAAGCTCATCACTGGCCGCCACCCCATCAACATTGCCTGCCGTTTGGCGAGCTTTAATCCAGTTGCTGTGCAGCGGCACGAGCATGATGGGGCGCATCGCTGTGGGTGCTCGTGAACGCCGGATTGGTGGTGTACAGGTGTCTCAGCTCCCCGTAGTGGATGCTCGCCAGGTGCATTCGGACGCCGGTGACGGACTCTGCGGCGAGTAGCGTGCAGTCGATACTGGAGCAGTTCCTCGTGTCGCCCGGACGGACGCTCAGGATGCGGGGCGTCCACCGCGCAGGATTGGGAGTTGTTATAGATTGGTGTTTTTAGAACTTAAAGATGCTCTTAGAACCCCATTACTTCTCCCAATCTTCCCAATTCTGTTGAGATTCACAGCAGTTTCTCGACACAAACAAAACTGTCGTGCTGCGTGAGCGAAACAATCACCGCACGTTGTTTAAAAAAACAATCACACCGCCAAAAGGTTTGGCATGCGCCGCATACTGTATTCATTCCAAACGTGCGCCCCAACTCTCCAATTGTTGGGCAGCCGTTGTCTGCCAAATTCGAGGTGCGGCCACACGTTTTGTCCGACAAATTCAAGGTGTAGCAGCGGCTCTGGCAGGAGCCTAACATGACCTAGCGTAATATGTAGTGCCATGATATTATGAGTGAACACTACTGTCCATGTGCATAACCCAGTATCCTAGATCTGAGGAACTACGACCATACAAGTGTTCCAGACAAAAGAAACCGATTCCTTTGGGTCCAATCCTCGCTTAGTCACATTGCATCCCCGCCTGCGGTGGAAAGAATAGAATTAGTTAAGACAAGTTTTCATGGGGCCCGGCAAGCAAATAATAAGAGGGTCAAGCCAATCATGATAAGATCACAATTGCCAGGAACAATAGGAAAATGCATTCATAATGTAATTGTAATTTTACTGGTCATCATTCTATATCAACATCAGTTTGAAAAATCATAGGCAAGTTCCTACTGGCCACAATCTGGATTGAAAAATCATGGGCAAATTCCTACTGGCCACAATCTGGAGGACAAAAAACAGAATGGTTTGGCTTACAACTCATCCGGGTTAGGAAACAAGACAGCATCAAGTGGGGAAAAAACAAACTGAAAAAAAATATGCTTCCATCCATATCTCGCCATTGCCCTGATTGTCCACGTGAGACAACTCAAATGTTTCTTGGTTCTTAGTACATAGCAGACAACATAGTGCCAAGCATGACTAGTATGTGAACCTGTACAAATACATTAACAAATTTCCAGAAATAAAATGCTTAAAACAAAAACATCATGCACTAGTCACAGCTATGGTGAGTAATTCACTGGACCAGAAAGACATACAATTATGTGCACCTATGGCATGAAAGAAATAGTATTTCCACACCTTAGGAAGGAAAGAATCATGCAATATGCTGGTCATAACATCCAAGGCTTTTCCCCGGATCAAGCTGCCTCTCTTCAGCTCATGAGACTCAGGCAAAGACATGGTAACAAGCTGGTTCTCTCTCTCCATCCAATCACACATCTTTTTGGCCTCACTTGCCATAGCCTTGAATTGAAAAAACCATCAGTTTGCAATCAGTGCCAATATGAGCGGTAATTTACAGAAAAATGGATCGATCCTAGTTAAAGTTCAGCAGATATTGACAGGAGACAGGTAGGCGCTAACCATCATTGCAGCAGCAGAGACCATAGATTGATTTCCTGTGAGGTCCACAAGGCCCAAGGCGCACATGCGGATCACACTGCTGAGCTGTATGATGTTGTCATAATGCTTAGCACCTTGCTTCAATAGCTCACACATCAGTTTGGCCTCCATTTCAATACACTAGAAACCAATACTAAGCATTAGTCAAAAAACCATAGGAAGAATCAAAGAAAATACCCTATAATTCTACCCAAAGAACTACTGCTTTACTGAAGTACATGTGCTACTGGGTTGGATAGGACTAAGCCAAGCTAGGAGAGTTACGTTTAAGACTAGGGTCCATAAGGCCATACTTGAATGTTGCGCAATAAATCCTACACATGAGTCAATATAATATATATCCTTGCCATAATGAAAAGTAGCAACAAATGCTCAAAGTTCAAGCCTTCTAGGGAAACAGTCAACGTTGTTTGGACATCCAGTGAGTGAGTGAGGCAAGGACTTCAACTACAATAGGCCAGTCTCAGTGGGAGTTTCATTAGTTTTATTTGCATTTAATAGTCTGCCACATGCATTTTTTATGACATGGCAATGAGTGAAGAAATGAGTTTCATGGGGATGAAACTCTCTTGACACGATTACCAACTCTTTATGAGTAATAATTAAATGTCTATGAAACCATGCAATGAAACTTTGCATTGAGGGTGTTGCATCAAGTTTTAGTTCATTCTATATGACATTGCAATCTTGGAAACAACACAATGAAACTCTCCACTGAGACTGTCCTAAAGCAAGAGTGGAACCAAGACTTTCAAACATGCCATTAATTCTTACAGCTGGTTATCAAAATTTGCACCAGCTGTCCAAATTCAAACATCGTCCGGGTAGTATTTCAAGATCAAGAATACATGGATTACTCTTAATTTGTGACAATGAGTAGCATATCACAATGGTAACAGGGCAGAGACAAAGGTTTTTCATTTCTCCTTGCCTCCAAGCATAATTTAACAGCCATTAGGATTCAGAAAGGAATAGTAAACATCCAGCACAATTTACAGTGGTGCAATACAAAAAAAACATGTTTTGTTTGGTTTGTTCAGGCAAGGTAGGCACACATACCACAAAAGCAATGGTCGAAGGAACAGACAACTCGACCCCTGTGCTGCCGATTGAAAGTGCACGCTCCTTGATTAGGGTACTCTCAATGACAGTGCTAACTGCAATGGCATCATCCAGGGTACACCACAGTGGACTCATCTTCCACATGGACAGGAGTTCCTCCTCGATCTCGAGACACTAATAATTGAAAACATTGTGAATTGAAATACGTTACGCAAACAGTTTCAATTAGATAATCAGTGATTTAGTAAAGAGATGGAGGAGGGTTACTTACAGATTTGCAAATAGCAGAGCTGGCGATTCGTTGATTTTGGCTGGCAGGAGCAATGAAGTCATAAGCATTATGTTTGTAGTACTCCTCCAGATGGCTGCTAAAGTTGTCATACCACTTAATGTCAATGTGAAGTGGTACCAACCCTTCCCAACCCCATATTTTATCCAAAAGATCATCTGAAAACACAAAAACAAAAACAACATAACATATGAAATGTATTACAAGGGGAATATGAAAGCTCATAGCAACTATAACTTTAGAGATTATCTTCTTTATTACCTTCTTTCTTCCTCTTAGTACTCTTCTCACCACCAGTAGTCAGTTTCTTATACTGAGAATCCAATACATCTGAAACACTTCCCCTGTTGATAATACAATGAAATGGCATAATTTCACAGTGCTTATCATCAAGAAGTAACAATGTAATTATCTTAGACCACATACAATTGCATCAAGAAGGAAGAAAAAACAAATGGACCATCCATACCCTGTGGTGTTTGCTCTTCCATCAGCAGCAATGCCATCCCCATCACCACCAGGACCACTTCTACCAGCAGCTGAAGACTTCTCTAGAATGTCAACCACAAAATCCAAAGTTTTGTACCGGACTATGGGGCTGTCCCCAATCTCATCAGGTACAGGACCATCAAAAAAATCAGCAAGCTTGTTATTTTTACGCATCCACATACACAACATTTCGGCTTCCTTCGCCATACCCTAAAATTAAAGCCACCCGTCAGTATACAGTTTGTAGTTTGTAATGATAAGGTGGTAGTAAAGACAAAATTGTGCAAAGTACAATTCAAAAGGCGCAAGAATGGATAGAAGATATTATAAAGTCTGACAAATGGCACACATAGTTCATGTGGGATCATCGGTTTGACAATTGGATGGATGATAATAGTAAGTGGGGTTTTAAGGCAAGCACGTACCAACATAACAGCAGAAGCAGAAACGGAATTGTCCGAAGGGCAGTTCATAAGGCTCAAGGCACACATGCGCATCGTTCTGCTCTGGTTGATTAAGTAATCACGAACAGGATGAGCACCACGCCTCAGCAACTCACATATCAGGTCAGCCTCCTTGGCAATACACTTCAAATCATAGTTTTGCATAAGTACAATGATCATAAAATAAAAGCAAGATAATCCATATACCATCCCACTCTTCAAGGCAAATTTGGGTGCTAAATTATACTTTACAAAAAGGAAGCCACCAATTTCCTCCTAGGTTGGTCTACATTTCTATAATGTAACCAGACATTTCAGTTATTATACTAAGTTGTAAGCACCAAGTAGGATAGTGAAGATACTCCCATAGATAAAGAATGAAACAATAAAAATTGAATAACCAGGACAGATTGACCACCTTGCAGCTACTCCCTACTCCTACAGGGTACACACGGTAAACAAATGCTTTAGCAATGTTTGACTATATATATGTTTGGTGTGTTACAGGGGTGAGGAACATACCAACAAAGCGGCACCACAAACATCAGAACCCGCTGTGTGGATCACTGAAGAAGCACGCTCGTGGATCAGGCAACTCAGAATGTTTGATTTCCTCACCTGCAAGAGCCTCTCCCCTTCAGGTTTCACATGGAACTTCAACTCAGATACAAGTTGCTCCTCATTGTTGAGACACTGCTTGAAACCATGATGAGACAGTCAGTCAATCGCTCGATCCTAAAAAATAATCGATCGTTCCTAAATGAAAACAATTAAGTTACCAAAAACCACGGTTTACTTACAGTCTCAGCCAGAGCAGCTAGGTTGCTATCCTTAGTAACTGCATGCACGTTGTGATAGTGATACTCTTTAAGGTATGTGCTATAGTCAGACCACGACACGAATATTCCCTTTGGCAGCAGTTTGTCCCATCCCCATATTTTCTCCAACATATCTTTGGAAACAAGTAAATAAAAAACACATAGTTAAAGAAGAGTCGATAAGAAATCATTATCCGCAAGAATATGGTGGTGGCATGCTCTTATTCATGTTTTTTGTACTTATATATGAAGTAGATGTAAGGAAACAAGGAAGGAAGTACAATAGCGACAGGGCAAAAAGGCAAGGCAACTTGTATATATAACAGAAAATGCGGGAGCATGAAGAAATTAATCTAACCATCAGCACGCAGAGCGCAAGTAGGTTCCCTTTTCTCAGTAATAAGGGGGGAAAAAGGAAGGAATGATAACAAGCTGTGAATGCTAAACTTTACCATGGTACTTGACAATCGCTGGCCTAGGCATCTCTCTTGTGATTGTACCGTAGTACTCCCGCTCCTCCTCCATATCTTCGATGAGATGGGCAAAATACTCTCTTTCTTCTAACTGCTCTTCGCTGAACCCTGCCTCGGACAGCTTCTTCGCGAGGTCTGCCTCGGTCAGCGTCTCCGCGAGGTCGTCGGAACGCCCCGCTGAAGGGAAGCCGTGAAGCTCCATGATTGTGCCCCGCGAAAACTTGCGTCGCCTCCCGCAAAGAAGAGGCCGATCTGATCTAGGGTTTCCTAACCGTGTGAAGGAACGAAGGGACCGAGTAGGAGGGATTTGAGTTCGACCGGAGGCAGGTTTTTGGATTTAATCGAGGGGGGAAGCGACATCGGCCGTCGGATGCGCGAACGGACGAGATCACTTCGCTGCTAGTTGGGCCTACGGGTTCACGCAGCCTGACGAAGGAAGGCAGGCCCAACAACTTCTCTTATGTCCTTCCTAATAAATTCTAGCAATGCTAAAAAATATTCTCTCACATTTCCATATTCTAGGTTGTCATTTATCCTAAATTGGTAAAAAGAGCTTGTGCAAAGGCATATATACATGTTCGACTCTGCGTGCACATCCTTTAGTACCAGAAGAGGTGGAAGGACTTAAAACATAATTTTGTTTCTCTCTTAGGGTTCCTCATGTAACTTAGATCTAGGCTTGACAGATGAATTATGCTAAACTATTGGAGATGAGCTCTTTTTTTACTTGACATATCTTTTTTGGAGTTGGCAAAACATAAGATTTGCCAAGTAACATATAGAAAACTGTTGGAGATCCTCTTAGATATTTTGGTAAAAAAAACTACCCTTCAAATGATCATTCAAATATAGTCATCTTCTATTTCGGATTTCTCATTAAACAAAATATAAATACAAGAATGACTCTCAAGAATACACGTGAGAAATAGAAACATTATTGGAGAATGAAAAAAAAATAAAACGCATTTTATGCGTGACTCTCCAAATCACAATTTAGAAAGAAAGGTTCTTGGAAATGCGTTTAGCCCATTTGCTAGGACTCTTAGTGTAGGGCACGTTTGGTTTTGGAGACCGCTCGCCCTGGCCTCCCTCGGCCAAGCTGGCTCGAGTACCGAGACCCTTGCTCCAATCGGAGAGCCGTTTTGGTTATCTCACATGAGGGGCGGAAACTTGGCTTGCGCAGGCCTCAAGGAGGCCGAGCGAGACAACCAAACGCGTTTCGTTGCATCTCTTCTCGCTGGGCAAGACTGCTACAGTACTGAGTGAAGGATCCAAACGGCCCTGTAGTGTCGTTATATCTAAGGGGGAAAAGTCTACTTTTCCTCAACTTTCGTGAAAGTCTAATTTTCCTCCCTAAACTCCAAAACCAGACAAACAACTTCTTTAACTTTTCAAACCATGCGTTTTACCTTCCTAGAGTGGTTTTGATGGTGGTTTTGCTACAGTAACAGTGGTTTTGTCTTTTTCTTTTTTATTTATTTTGACTGGATTTTTAAAAAAATCATAGTAAATCATAAAAAATTTATAAAATAAAAATCTAATTTTATTAGACTCCACATAAGTAGATCTACGTAGTGAACACGTAATATGATATGCTTTAGTATAAAGTTTTTGCTAGTCTTTTCTTTTTTATTTATTTTAAATTTGAACCTTTAAAAAAATATAGTAAATCACAAAAAAATCATAAAATAGAAAATATAGTTTTATTAGACTCCACATGAGTAGATCTATAAATAGACATATAATATGATATACTTTAGTATAAAGTTTTTTCTTTGTAACTTTTAATCTATACTTTTTTATAATTAATTAAAATAATTTATAACTATAGCTTCTATTATTATTTTATTGAACCAAAGCATACCATATTATATATTCACTTTGTAGATATACTCATGTGGAGTCCAACAAAATTGAATTTTCTATTTTATGATTTTTCAATGATTTACTATGCTTTTCCAAATATTCAACCATAATAAATAAAAAAATACTAGAAAAAAACTTTATATAAAAATATACTATATTATATATTCACTATGTAGATCTACTTATGTGGAGTCCAATAAAATTAGATTTTCTATTTTATAATTTTTTTTTTAATTAGGTAAATATCCGTGTGTTGCTACGGGAATACAAATAACTTATTACATACAAATCAGACAAGCATATACGTAAAATCCCATTCATAAATAACTAACATTAAAGCAGGAGAGCCACTATTTTCCATTGAATTAACCTGCAATTGCCTATAGTATACCTTTTGTAGATGAGATTAACCAGGAGCATGCTTGTACAAGAAGGGATAGATAAAGATGAAGTTAAAAGCATAGTATACTACCTCCAGGCTAATGTAAACTCAAGAAAAATTCGTATAAAGCTAACAGTTTAGGTCCTGCGAATAATAGAACAGAAGTCTAATGACCAAATTCACAATTGAGGCTCCAATGGAGGCAAACCAGTGCAAGTAAAAGAAAAGAGCTATGCAAGGTCCGTAGCTCCAACATGTTGTACATGGAATCAGTGCAATTGTGCTGAGAACGGTGAACACCAGCCGGTGATATGACTGACCTTCAAGCAAACAACCGTGCTAAAAAAGAGCTTAACAACCGTGCTTAAAACAACAGCCTGGGACAGCATCAGGCTCTATAGCACCTTAATCTCTCGTTGATCTTGCTCCTTCTCTGTGCCCAAAAGACAACCACACCAACCAACTAAGAAATCAGGGAATCGATACTTTCAGTTGTAGTTAATGCTTGTTTGTTCTTTTTCTCGGATTGCTATTTCTTCACTGCAGCAGTAATCTAAAGTGGACAAAAAGTGTATGTATGGCTCAGTTAACCTGAGAGTGACAATGCCGTCGGTGATGACAGATTAGGACCCTTGCCCTTGCCTTGAACTTCTTTCTGTTGCACCACCACTGCATTGCATTAACAACCAACGACTATTACAAATCAGTAGGCAAAGGATCTTTGAGCCTATCAGAGTTCAGGTTACTGCTAATACTTTTCTTTTCCTCCAATTAGGTCATCAGATAAGAAAAATAGTTAACAAACTCCGAAATAAATTATGTCAATACTATCACATCAACTTCAAACTTAACAGAATAAAATTGGATTTCTATAAGGTCCACAAAATGGGAACACCAAATAAAATTAATAGCCATTGTTGTTGAGTCATCCTGCCAAGTGCCAAAAAAAACTTGATTGAGCTTTGCCAACACTGAACTGAGCAGCTGCTGCTACTGAAACATTGGCTGAACTGAACAACATCCTTGTAAGCCTGAGCAAACTACAAATGACACTACTACAAAAAAATCTTTTGCGAGGCACTTGGAAATAGGTCTCGGAGGCGGCGCCTCTTCTCCTCCGTCGCGGGCCAGTGGATGGGCTCGGCGGGCCCATAGATGGGCCCGGCGGGCCAATCCGTGGTTTTTTTTTAATTTTTTTAATTGAATAACCGAGGCGGGCGTTTAACCGCCTCCGTTAATCGGTGATTAACTGTGACCCTTGCTCAGAGGCGGGTGGGGTTGCCCGCCTCGGAAAATGAATTTCGTCCGCCTCAGTAAAATTTATTGTAGTAGTGTGACTCAAGTAACTACAAACTGGCCAATGCTGGTCTGTTTAATCACATCATTGTTAAGTATGAGAAATATGGGATTCCAGGGCCGTGTCAATCAGTTTTTGTAGGACAGCTTTGAGAGAGAAGGGACTGTTTATACATAGCAATATATTTGATTTAGTCTGTAGGACAGCTTTAGAAAAAAAGAAACTTTTCATGCTTTGTAAAGGCTTTGTTCTAGTTCTACTTTGTTTTTTCGAAGAGACTTTTTCTACTTCTCTGGTATGAACAAATAAATTTGATAAAAACAATGAGTATAGAAAATAAAAAGAAATTTGGAGTGTTACAACTCTCGGTCTCTTGAATTTGGTTAGCACAGATTACTTCTTGATGAATAAATGTTTAACAATTCCATAAGCATCACTAACAGATGCTGTGGTAAATAAAACATCACAGAGATAGATTTTTCATACCTTCTTATGCAGAAAACCTGACAGATGCTTGAGTTTTAGAGTCAGTTAAGCAACTGTAAGCAATATATTATCTCTTGTTATTTAAGAAGCAAAACAAACTCAGTAAATTCAGTAACCCCATTCTTAAAAAAAAAAATAGCTCAAGCAGCTCTTGTCCCAGGTCACTAACACTTCTAAGGTAGCCATTTTTCCTTAAATGTTTTGCAAACCCAGCTATCTCTGAAAGCCATCTGGGATGTGATCCATCCAAAATCAGGATCAAATGTTAGGCTGACTGAGCTCCATTTTTTTATAGCAATAAACAGAAAGTATGGCATCTTCTAAACTAAATTATTTCAAGTGTGGTCTACAGGTTGGCATTGTCATAAAACCTATTCTTTAGAACAATGCCAGAGAAAGTGATGTAATCTCGGAATAACCCAAATATATACCAAATTTTTCAAAACAAATTTACAAATTATTTCTATGTATTCCAGACACCAGAGAAAGATCTGTCAAACTATTGACAAATATCATCAACTTATTTACAAATTTACAAATAGAAGAACACATGGCAGAGAAGAGGAGGCAGCAGGGAACTGAGGGCCTGCAGTGCAGCGGTGGCCAGGGGCAGCGCTGGAGGCCGGGCGGTTAGAAGGTAGCAATTCTGTAAAAGAATCGAGCAAGAATTCCATTCGTTTTTCTAAAGCAGAAGATGCCAAAGAAATGAACATTATTCTCTCTTAGGCATTTTAGGAAACACTTCATGGGATACATGAAAACTCGATTCTTGATGCGATCTTTCCATATTGTGATTCGTAGCAGCGGCGCAGCCCATGAGCACGCGAGAATGAGGACAGAGCCCCGGAGAAACTTACGTATTGGACCACGAGTACGGAGGCCGGCCTGCTTGCGAATGTCGACGCCGGAGAGCCGGAGTGGAGGTTGCCGACGGGCGGATGCCGGGATTTTCGCGCAGATATCGCGCCGCGCTGTGTCGAGAGGCGGCCGCGAAGGTGTGCCTGGAAGCCCGTGGGAGCAGGGCGGCGCGGCGGCGGCGTAGGTCGGAGACGGCCGCTCTAGGGTTGGAGGGCGGTCGCGGGTACCGGGCGAGGCGCAGGCTGCTGAGCTCGAGTCGACGACGCGGCCGAGCGCCGGGCGGGCAAAGGGAGCAGCGGAGCGGCGCGAGTCAGGAGGCCCACGCCGTGCGCCGTGCGTGTCGAGGGAGGGGGTCGGCACCGCGAGGAGCACACGAAAAGCGCCGCGGCGGCCGGCCGGAGCAGCGACGCTGCGGCGATGGTCGAGGCAGTGACGCCGCAGGCGCTGGTTTGGGCAGGAGACGGGGCGACGGCGCAAAGGATTCCAGGCTAGCCGAGGTGAGACGCGCGACGCGTGTGGAGTGGATCCGGGGCGCACACGTAGAGGTAGGCCTGGTGGTCGTGGGATTGTGCCGTCGTGGGGACTGGGGAGGCGGAGTTGAGTGGTTGGGTGGGCACGGTTCCGTATTTTTTTTTCACGGAGGTTCGCGGGTGATTAGGAGCTGGTGACGATGACATTTGGTGCTTTTTAGTAGTATATACAGGATTTACTATAATTTTTAAAAATTCAGCCAAAATAAATAAAAAAGAAAAAGATAAAACCACTATTACTGTAGCAAAACCACGATCAAAACCACTCCAGAGAGGTAAAGTGTATGGTTTGAAAAGTTAAGAGAGGCTGTTTGTCTGGTTTTCGAGTTCAGAGAGGAAAAATAGACTTTCATAAAAATTAAGGGAGGAGAAGTGGACTTTTTCCTATCTAATGCATGGATTAGTCAACAGGCCAAATACGGCAGTCGATGCCCGGCCCAATTACACCGAGAAGGCCAGGGCAAAGGCTAACAACAAGGCCCCGCCGCCAAACTTTTGTTTTGCGCGAAGACGTGAGGGAGGAGCCCGTGCAATGGTCGTTGTTTTGCGCGGTCCGAATCAGTCAAACCAGCCCGTCATCAGGTCCAAACGATCTGCAATGCGGCCCATTACGTACTCGTTCGGCCGCTAGAGAGAATCCAGTCCGGCGGCGGGCACGCCAACGGCGGCCGCCCAGGCCTCTGCGCCTCCCCCCACCCCACCCCCCGCTGCCTCTTGGTGAGTTCTTGTGTCTTGTATCAACTTTAGTATTTATAGGGTTTGGGCATTGGAGAACTAGTAGGATACCCCGTACATTGCTGCGGGTATGAAGTAAAAATATAAGGAGTTTGTAATGGTCGAAACTATAAATTAATAAATACATATATATAGATGTAGTAGGTCAATTGCGGAGGTTGTATCTATTGACATGGTATAGATTATTTCAATTGGACATCACTCAAATCTTATCTTTACGTATATTTTAGAGGACCACATGTAATCCATATAATATACAGTTTTGCTAGGTTTTTGCTTAAAAATGGGTTAAATTTAAAAAGTTATTGAAATATATTCATGTGGGGTCTTGTTTTTAAGAGTTTATTGAGAATAACACCATGGTGCAATCGGATTTTAATTACGATACTTGGTTTAGACGCTACGACTTTTTTCTATATTAAAAGAAAGAACTAGTAGGAAATAAATGAGAGTGTTAATGGTGGTAACTCCTGTGATGATGTCAGCTGACATCACTCTTGAGCTCTCGACCAATCAAAATCGAGAGAATAGGCTAGAGAGGGGTTAAACATATAGGAGTTATAGATGTAGAGTGGAGATTGGGCTGTAATTTGGACGTGGGATTGTGGATTTGTCAGCCTATAATTGAGTGAAATCCATTGTTATTTTCCAGGAAATTGAGGCATAAACGAAGAAGATACAGTACATTTTAAAAAGGTAGTCTAGCAATTTCAGTGAACTAGTCTCCAGCAGTCACTCTTGCCAGATTGCTAGCTTTAGGAAGTAGTTTTGCAATTCCAGAGAGGGGCGGGCGGAGGTGATTTTCTCCCTGCCTTGTTTTACTATGTGTGGATTAGGCTTAATCCCACAAGTTTAGTAAGGAAATCAGTTAGTTTACAACAAAGATGCTTATTCTCAGGAACGAGCCAAAACGAGCCGAGCTGGCTAAATCCAGCCCTTATCGTCACTTTGTGAGTGCAGCTGTCTGGAAGTCCAGTATATTTGTGTTCTCAGTCAAGTACAAGTGGAAGTCGTAGCTGTCTTTGCTTTTCTCTTTTCTCAGCGCCAAACATTTCTAATAGCAATAGTTTAATCCTGTGTTTGTATTCTCCATATCTTGACATAGGGCTGGTTCAGTTTGGGGTGGGGGGAGTACCAAAGAACAATACCCAAACTCTAGCTTGTCAGAAGTATAGTGACGAAGTAGCCTCCTTGTATTTTGAATCTGTGTATTAGTCCAATTATCCTTCAGTTCAGTCAGTAAATCCCACTATTCTTCAGTCTAGCTGTTTGTTCCCTTGTCAGATAGATTAATTTTTGGCACTCATTTCCATGCTCACCAAATGAGTTGGCCCAAATTCCCCAGTATAGCTGCTTTGCGTACCTATTAAATCTTCCCTTGATTTCGTTTTTCTTGACTTCAGCTTCTTCCATTGAGAATCGGTAATCATGGCATGGGAGCTAATTGAGGTCCCGGGCAACCTGAATCCCTCTCTCCAAGACTCTACAGGTGTTCCCTTTTAATTGCTCTCAAAGTTAGTCTTTTTTCCTGCTATCGTGGTTTCATTTTATTAAAAACTGTTTCTTTGCCTTGCCAGTTGATGTGGTGGCTGCCCAGATTGATCCCAAGCGGAGCCAATACCCTCATTAGGTAAAGGACCCTTTTCCCTGTTCTTTTGGCCCTTTGAAACATTTTGGTAATACTCTTTACTGCTTAGGGATTTTTTACTTAAATTAACAAGAATTGGGGGCACTCTCGCTTATTTTTATGATATTTTGGCTCAAATAATAGATGATGGCATGTGCTTTCAGTTGAGGAATGGTGTCCAGGAAATGAACCAAATATCTTATTTTTGAATTTAGTAATTCTTTCTAGGTGAGTGCCCGTGCGTTGCAACGGGATAACAAAAAATTTGCCTAACTTAACGTTATTCACTTGCTAAAATACTTGCCAAATAACCAACTCAAGATATGATATGATTCATTGGGACGCAAGATATACTGTATCAAACTGAGAGGAAAAACAAAAAACAAGATCTCCATACACCACTTTGGATTAATTACATGGCACAAAATTCGTGAGAAGAAAAGAGTTTACAATACTACATGCTATTGCTATCGACCTGAAGGCTTCGTGGCAGGCAAAGTTAGCTCTAGCATATTTTCCTGCTTCGCATTGGTACTCATCTTGAAGCCTGAAACTATAAAACAAAAAAGCTTGAGCAGGAACTACACCTTGCAAGCAACTATTGTCCCATTCATACAAACAATAAAATATGCAGAATAAAGAATTCAAAGAATCAGCCATGCTGAATTCTGCATATATCACACTAATCCCAAAGAACGCCGATGCTGATCATGTAAAGGACTTTAGACCCATTAGTTTGGTTCACAGCTTTGCTAAATTAGTGACTAAAATCGGCCAACCGGTTAGCTGGATGTCTTGATGAAATGGTGTCCCCTAATCAAAGCGCATTTATCAAAAGGAGGTTTATTCAGGATAATTTCATGCTAGTGCAGCAGACTGTGAAGTATCTACACTCCCAAAGGCAGCCAAGAATCCTCCTCAAATTGGATATAACAAAGGCCTTTGATTCAGTAAATTGGTCGTTTCTTTTGGAAGTACTCCGGAAGCTCGGTTTTGGTGATCGATGGTGCGATCTCCTTTGCGGACTGCTCTCATCTTCCTCCACCCAAGTCCTCCTTAATGGCATTCCTGGAGAGACCATTCAACATAGGAGAGGGCTCCGTCAGGGAGATCCTCTTTCTCCAATGCTCTTCATCTTAGTCATGGATGTGCTGAACCGGATGGTCGCACGGGCTGATGAGGAAGGACTCCTGCAACCTCTGGCTAGAAGGCCTATTCAACACAGAATCTCTCTATATGCTGATGATGTAGCTCTCTTCCTCCAACCTGCAGCGGTGGATATCACTTTGACATTGAGAATGCTTCAGCTCTTTGGGGAAGCTTCTGGACTAAAAACAAATGTGCAGAAAAGTAATGTAATGCCAATCCATTGTTCTGAAGGAAATCTGGGACTTATTCAAAGTCTGTTACCCTGCGGTATTCAGGAATTTCCTTGCAAATACCTTGGGTTGCCTCTCTCCATCAAGAAGCTGACCAAAGACCAATGGCAGCCATTTATTGATAAAATAGCATACCAGTTGCCTAGATGGAAAGCAGATCTGATGACAAAGGCAGGAAGGGTGGTGCAGGTGCAACATGTCCTGACTGCAATGTTTGTATACTTAGCTATGGCAATTGAGCTACCACCATGGGCCATTAAGGGAATTGATAAAATTAGAAGGGCATTCCTATGGAGAGGCAGAAAGGAAGCAAATGGAGGACATTGTCTCATTGCCTGGCCCAAAGTTTGTTGCCCTAAAGAACTTGGGGGACTAGGAATTGCGGACCTAAAATCTCTAGGTTTCGCACTCAGAGCTAGGTGGCCATGGCTGAAAAAATCTGAACCAAATAAATCTTGGGCAAGTCTGCCACTTCAAGTTAGCAAGGAGGTGGATGGTCTCCTCTCTATGGCAGTTTTTTCTGAGGTAGGAGATGGAGCTAACACTCTGTTCTGGAAGGATAGGTGGATTGATGGGAAAAATATCAAGGAATTAGCCCCAAAGATATTTTGTCTGGTCTCTAAAAGAATAATAGGCAGGCGTACGGTGATGGAGGCCCTGACTAACGACAAATGGATTGATGATATTCCAGTTGATCTACCTGCACAAGCTCTGATGGAATATCTGGAATTATGGGATAAAGTATCTAATGTTCAGCTACACGAAGGGGTACATGACAAACACACTTGGAGACTTTCGGCTTCAGGAGAATACACGGCAAAGTCTGCATATGAGGTGTTCTTTCAGGGCGCCATACACTTCAGACCATATGAGAGAATATGGAAGTCATGGGCTCCTCCCAAATGCCGTTTTTTCATGTGGCTGGTTGCTCATAACCGGTGCTGGACAGCTGACAGACTTGCTTGGCGAGGACTCCCTCACCCAGCCAAATGTCTGCTCTGTGATCAAGAGCAGGAAAGCATTCAGCACCTCCTAATTGGGTGCGTTTTCGCTAGGCAATTCTGGTTCTACCTCTTGCAGCGAGTTGGGCTCTCTTCCCTCACGCCTCAGCCCGATGATTCAGTTTGGGATGACTGGTGGGATAAGGTGGAGGCAGTTACCACTGGGGATGTGAGAAAAGGCTTAAACTCTATTGTCATCCTTGGCGCCTGGAGCATCTGGAAACACCGGAATGATTGTGTCTTCAATGGGGCTGTACCAAACATTAACACAGCCCTTAGTTTAGCTAGGGATGAGGCCCATTGGTGGTGTTTGGCAGGAGCTAAGGGTTTGTCCTTGCTCACTGCTAGGGGTTTTTAGTTTCTTAGCCCACTCGGTCGATGTACTCTCAGATTCAGTGATGTAGCCTTAGTAAGCAGGGAAGGGGTGGTAGTGTGTGTGAGTGTGTTTGGGTCTATGTACGACTACTTTTTCTTCTTTTAATACAATGATACGCAGCTCTCCTGCGTAAAAAAAAGGGCAGCCCGGTGCATGTAGCTCCCGCTTGCGCAGGGTCCGGGGAAGGGTCCGACCACTTGGGTCTTTTTGTACGTAGCCTTTCCCTGCATTTCTGCAAGAGGCTGGTACCAGGACTTGAACCCGTGACCTCATGGTCACAAGGCATGCTGCGTATTCGAGAAAAAATATATTTACTCGATTGTGCATCTGTAGTGATTAATTGAACCAGCAAAAACAACTGCTTTATCTACACTGCACATCAGCCCTGATTCTTTGTGAAAAAAACAGAGAGCTCAAATTGGTTAGTAGGATGTACCAGGAGGAGAGATGAGGGCACAGAGACGCTGGCTCCTTTTCTGCAGTGCCAACATGGCAGCTGTCTTTTGGTAGGTCACATGGCAGTTGGCAGGGAACTGGAGGTAAAGAGCGTCAGTGACACACCAGCAGCCATGAACGTGGATGGTAGATGTTTCACCATGAGCATAGCGACGTCCAGATACGATAACACAAGCTCCACGAATCAGACTTGCACAGGCATGAACTTGAAGAGGTGTGCATCGCTGTCCCTGGCCTCCTATGGGGAGAGAGATGAGAGCCCATCTCAATCGTAAAATGAGAAAATTCAAATCATTATTTGTAGATCAATTATTGCCTATGTACAAAATATCCTATCAGCAAAATCCTATCATTATCAACGAAATATCCTGCTACATACTGTACATATTATTCCTACTGTTAACTAATGGTAAATAATGCCTACATATATATGTAAAATATCATCATGCATCATCTATATGTGCATTGAGATCGTGAATTTTCAGTTAAAAATAATACATTAGCTGTTAGTGGCCCTACAAATTCAGCGAAGACTCCTCCAGAGATCCGATCCTAAGGCGCAACTTATTTGCATATTATGGGGAAGTGAGTGAACTTTTTGGCTCAAGGAAGAGATGGTCAGAGTTATGATTACCTGCCACATGTTTGAAGTGGCATCTGAATGCAGCATACACCTCATAATTCTATTAATAATAACAAACAGCAAGAACGAATTGCATTGTCATAGTTCAGCAGGTTTCCTTCAGAATTCCCAAACCGTAGTTAATCCCACAAAAGCAACAGCAAGATCAAATAAGATCCTAAAAGAAATATTAGAGCACATTGCATTCTAACCAGTTCATTGCTGGCTGCTTGTAAACGCCAGCTTCATCTTGTCACTCCCACTCTTCCTGAAGAGAAGAAAGGAATGCAGGGATTAAAGACTTGGTCCCAACAATAACCATGAATCTTGGGTAAAGCAGGGGTTTCTAGCCGAAAGCACAGGATATGAGAAAAGAAGTCTAAAATCATCTGAGGCATTTCAGCAAACACGTCATGTGCAGGTCAAACACGCAGAGCGCTCGATTGCTGTCCAAGCCGAAAGCCGCCAGGAACAAGCAAAGCGAATGCTCGATGCCATGTCACCACTCACCAGGAGCAACTCACGAGTGGTTTGGTAGCCGAGACGAAACAAGATTTTTACCTCGGTGATGACGCGGTAGGAGATGTAGGCCTGTACGCTGGTGCCCATCTTGACGAGATCTGTGACGGATATCCACAGGAACGGCGCCGCCGCCGCCGACCACGGTCTCTGATGAACTCCGCTCCTGCTAGAGCCCGATAGACTGGTGGGTTGGGGTGACGATGGGGAGCGCCGGATGCGGACGACGGCGGCCGGCCACGCGTGGAGGTTGGGCGCCCGCGCGATGGGGACGACGGCGAGGATCGCGAAAGAAACTGCCGGGCAGACGAATTTTTTTTAAGCCTCTCATCTGATATATGTAGTATCTGTTCTAGCACAGACACACACCCACATTACGCACGCACGTCTTACACACACTTGTGCACTACTAGGACCTACACCTACACCTACAGATGGAAATCATGTCCTTCTAGAGATCACCGAAGTCATCCATGGCTTTGTAGACGATGGACACGTCGTACTCCCTTTGTGGCTCTACGTGGAGAGGTTGTAGACATTATTAGGGGAATAACATCCCGGTGGGAAAATCACGCGGCGAGCACAGCTCGAACACGCGACCGGTGGGTTCCTCACCTAGAAAGCCCACCACTCGAGCTAAGGCTCGGTCCCCCGGGCAGACGAATTATGTGAAGCGAGGTGCTTTCGTTTTTTTTTGATCGGAGGTGCTTTCGTTTTTGGCGAAACTGCCGGGGGGCGACAGAGACAGACGTAGGGAGGAGCGCCGGGCCAATCGCGGGGAAGGGAGCTAGACTTTTTCGGCACCCGACCCACCTGTCGGGTGGGAAGGCGAGGTGAAATGCGGGGCGCCTGGGCGGGGGCGATGTGAAAGGGGTGTGACTATCAGCACTATTCATCCACTATAGCCATCCTTCAAAAGGAATATTCTGTCCTGGTCATCGAGATTCCGTACTCTATACTACTTTCTTCCGTACCCATATATACTCTATATCCTTTCTCTATCCGATTTTTTTAAATAATAATTTTTTAATGATTAAATGCGAAAATAATAGCTGTTACAGTACTATAGCAAAATTAGAAGTCTATCGGCAGCCACTGGGCCGACTAGTGGCCTGTCGGCCCCCCTGTAGCCGATAGGCCTACGTGTCAGCCGACATTCGCCGTTCTTGGCTTGTCGGCGCCGAGAGGACAGCAGTCGGCTGCTGGCGGGCCGACAGAGTCAGTCGGCTGGCGGTTGGCCGACTGGCCCAGAGAAAATCGGCCCAGGCCTAGCCGACTGGCCTATCGGGCCCTGAGACGCCGATTATGGCCTATCGGCCCCCCCAAAGCCGATTAGCACCTGTCGGCCCCCCAAAAGCCTATACCTATATTTCATGTACCCTCCTCATCCTTTTTTCATTTTTGAAATACTTGTTACATTACTATCCTTTTTTCATTTTTAAAATACTTGTTACATTACTTTTTTCAGTTTCAAAGTATGTAAAATATTTTTATTATTACATTGCACATAATTTTTTTATTACTTTTTTTCAGTTGCGAAATATGTAAAATATTTTTTTCATTACACTGCACATACTTTTTTCATTACTTATTTTCAAAGTATGTAAAAGATTTTTATTATTAATTTTTTTATCTCTGGCTTGGGTAAATAAAAATTTGTTCTAATTTGTTTTTTGAGTTGAAGTAGAAACTTATTAAACACAAACACATACAAGATTTATTCCACCGCACGAGAATTAAACAAAAGATAACCTACAATGAAAACTAACAATGGCATGTGGCGACCTCTAGTAAAGCATAGAAAAGAGGTGGCAAACTACCTAACATGCCTTAGGAAAATTTAACGAAGCAACAAATACATAACACGGACACGAACATTGATTCATCCTAATAATGCTCCCACATAGCAAACTGAGTTGAGCCCTCTCCGATGTAGCCTCCCGTTGGCGGTGGCGGTGGCGGTGATGGTGGAGGAGGAGGGCCCTTGTGATAAGGACATTGACAGTATGGATTAGAGCAGAGTCCCTCCTCCGCACCCGCATCTTCACTGCTGTCGGGATCAGGGGTTCGGTTTTCGAATTCAAGATCAAAGATACGCTTCTTTAGGTAGTAGATGTACTGTTGATGGGGAAAAATAGGAGCGGGATCGACCCATCTAGTGAATCCACAATCGCCGCCCTCATTGGCTGCCTGAAATAGAGAAATCATATAAGCATATAAGCATTTAAAATATGACTCTTTCACAAGATAATTGTTGACCGGTAAATACCCATCCTATCGGACATCTGAAGAAACAGCGTCCTCCATGAATGTCGTCATCACTCATTTGAACTACGCAGTCCTCACCGTGGCGGCATTTAGGCCACTCCTCTCTCCGGTTATCATATCCCCGGAGAGGTCTATCTTTGGTGAAGTCACTCTTCCCCTGAAGTGGAATATCCTCAGATGGTTCCACCCAATCATCCGGACCTAGAGAACCCTCCCACACAATGGGAGGTCCCTTCTTCCCCCCCTTTTCTCTACCCGAGGACTCACCCTTTCCTCTCCCTCTGCCTCCAAACATCTCTATGAAACACAGGTATGTCTAAAAATCATGTAACAAGGGAGGTGTATATATAGGCTGGGGGACGTGTAGTGTTGTGCTGAAGTTTATTTGGGCGGGGGACACTGCATTAATTTGAAATCGATAAAACTATATTGATAGGACCATACAATGAAAGTGCTAGTTATGTAGTCTGAAAAAGCTACATTTTATTGATGACACTGTTGAAGGGACGTAACACTGAAAAGGCTAGGACTCTAGTCTGAAAAGAGCACGTTGTATTGATGACATTGCTGATTCGACCATTCACTGAAAAGGCTATGTTGTGAGGCAGACTCGATTGATTTGACCACACGTACTTTACCAAGTCTGAGAACGCAATAAAGTGAGCCAAGTTTGGCATTGTCCCCGGCCTCGATGCAGGCGTTGGATCGCTCGTGTTTGCACTGTCCTTCGCCTCGATGCAGGCGTGGGATCGTATTGGAGCGTTGCCTCCAATTGACTGAGCTCAATGTACTAATACGCATAAATCCAAGAGTTTATTAGTTCACATCCCTGGTATGTAAGCATACATAAATACAAACTCAACCTCCACGACGACCCCGCTTGCTGGGCTCCTGCGCTCCTCGGTGACGAAGCTGGCCCGTAGGAAAAGTGAACTGGTCTGGAGGGCGACGCTAGCGTGCCTCTGGGGTCAAGTCTGTAGGCGGAGTACTCTGCGTCGGCTGCGTGGGCTGTGGTGCACCAACAAACTGAGAAGGGCCGGCCTCGGGGCGGGGAACTCGGGTGGAGTAATGCGTGCGTGAAAAAGGTCCCAAAGCTGCTCGTACCCACGGTGTACTCGCTGCAAGAAGCCTGAGTGCCTATAAAATAATTTAAACCTTATGGTCTGCTTGTTTTGGTAATAATGTAGTAAGAAAGGGAAAGGTCTGAGAAGTACCTAAGACTCTAGTAGTGTTGTGGCGCTCCCGGTGTTTGAGCGAGGTCCTCAGAGCCAAAGGCTGCACACGCACGTGAAGGCAACTCGGCGTGGTCCGTCCGACGACAGGAAGCCCGTCGTACTCCCTCTAAGCAACGCTGGCCCAGTCGTCGAAGGGCGGCAACCAACTCGTTCCTAGAAACTCGTGGAGGATTTTGCTCGTACTGGTGGGCATAGGACAGGAGCTCACTGCCCACGTCATGGCAGATATCTGTCTTGCAAAAGAAATATGTATTGTTAGATATTGTGTATAGTATAATTTGTAAAATAATGAAATGATCAAGGTGTGAATAAAAATAGTTACCAACTCATGGTAAGGCTGGCTGGCGGCTCCATGGCGAGCGTGTCGGTGATCTACGCCTCGTGCGGCTCGTCGTCGATCGACACGGGGATGAGACGAACGCGTGTGGCTCTGTGAAACCAACCCAAGTACTCTCGGTAGGTGGCCTCGTTGAATGGGCCACCTAGGTTGTGGACGTCGGCGGCTGCGTCCGCCCAGGCGTTCACGAAAGGCACCATCTTATCAACCCAAGACTGGTCGTACGCTGCTCCTTGACCTTTCCTAGAAGACCTGCACGAGAAACTAGAGTGAATGGACGTTTAACACCATAATGAATAAACAGGAGCAAAACAAGACTTACGTGTGTGACGAGTCAAGCTGAAATCGGGGTAGGGGAACACCTGCGCGTGCGAACCGGCGTGCCACAGCGCCTCGGACGATGCGGCTCGATGAAGACGTCAAACACCAGTCGTTTCCTCGTGTACCACAGCTCCTGGTCACGGTAGCACAACTCCGACAAGCCGAAGGACGCATGAGACTGTATGGCATCTGCCGTGTACGGAGTCCACCGCACCCTGTCAGGTCTGAGCTGGTCAAACTGAGCGACATACGCCGGGTACATGGCACGACCGGTGCTGGTTGCCCACATGACCTGCACATAAATAGAAATTCAGTATATTGTTAACAACAAAATTATAGAGTAGGTTGTCGAAGTACGTACATCTCGGCACAACCACAGGGTGCCCATCGTCGGGGCGTCCAGCTCGTCCGCGACACCTTCGTCATCGAGCACGTACATCTCAACGCTGTATGGTTCGTACGACGACAGGGCAGGTCTCCCAATATCGAACCTCTCGTACGACCACAGCATCAACAACAACAGACAACCAGCCAACGTACCTGTCGAAGACCTCCGAGTGCAAGCGTCACACAGTGCCCGGTAAGTAGCTGAAAGCACGGCTGAACCCCAACTGTACTGAGGAATCTGGTGAAGTGGGCTGTACGCTATCTCGGCTGCATAGTGAATTAAGTGCTTGTCTACGGTGTCGTGGTGGGAACTGGTGAAGAGTACCCAACCAAACAGCCACAACAGGTACGCCTCCAAGTGTCGTAGCATCCTCCACTCCTCATCCTCCCCCAGTAGGCGCTCGACACGAAACTGTGACAACCATGCCTTAGGTGGGCCGTGGCTGTGCTGGAAGTCAAACTGCTCTGCCTCACCAGGGGCGGGCTGAAACACCCCCTGAAAACGTGCCTGGAGCTGGACATCCCAATCTACTGGAACGAGGACTGAGTGAACTGGTGTACCGGACAGAGGTAGACCGAAGAGCATGGCGACGTCCTGAAGAGTGACAGTCACCTCACCCACTGGGAGGTGAAACGTGTGCGTTTCCGGTCTCCAGCGGTCTGTCCAAGCTGAGAGAAGTGCGCAGTCCACCGGAAATCGTGAGCTCCTCTGCCGGTGTCGCTCAACCAGGCGTGCGAACGTAAGTAGACCCGCAGCACGCAACCTGTTACGAGAACACGTACACCAAGTTAAATGATCATTACATATTAACAAAAAATATATAGGACAGGGTATAACTACAACTAACCGTGGAACCCAACGGTCGTCAAGACCCCACAACTCGTCGTGGGTGCGAAGACGTAAGGGTGGGGGAAGCTGCCCACCGCGCAGGTTCGAGCGGTGCTTCTGGTCAAGCACAGGGTCAATGAGCTCCATTCCGGCCATGCTGTAAATTAAATTACAAAGTATTAATTTGGATCAAAAACCATAGAATATTACATACCATCAAAAGATTAATATTACAAACCACTGCAAAGTTAAACTTCAATGTTAAATAATACAAACGTTCAAACATTAATATTACAAACCATTGCAAACTTAAACTTCTATGTTTAAATAATACAACCGAGAGAAGTTTAATATTACAAACCATTGCAAAGTTAAATATTACAAACCGTTGCTAACACATACATATACGTAACAAATATTACAAGGTCAACACAGTTACGCGCTAGGGCCGTCTTCATTGGGGTGCCTATAGTTCCGATGCGTTATCGACGCGCTCTACATTTCCATCCGCAAGTCTATGTGTGGGGTACAGCGTCCACGTTTTTCCCGAGATGAGTTCCACCGCAAGCTAAGCGAAGGGGACGCTTGTCCAAGCCTCCGAAGCATCCATGTCATTCCTAATACGTCGACTCTTGTGGCGGCCCTTTCCCTCCACCCTTTTATCTGGATCCGGAGACAAAAGACGGTCCGAATCCGCAACAGGTTTTGTGAAATCAGCAATGGCTCTTCAACCTCGCAACTCACCCGACCATGTGTTTTACCTGACCTTTTGTTGAAATAAGGAGACACAAATGTCATGGGAATATTAGCTTTCCCACAGGCAGTAAGCACATGCGAGCATGGATAATGGTAGTACTTGGGTTTGTTGCATGTGCACTCACACATGTTATCCTCTGGCCACAACTGAACCTCCATGGTTATGTCACTTGGACCAATACCAAGTCCCCCCTTGTCACGCAGCATGACTTCAAAGACAAGGTCCTGATTGCCAACAGCAAACACCCTATGCATGGACCCTTTCGCACTCTTCTCTTCGAGATATGAAGAAATCTTCCAAGCATATTGTAACAACCCGAATTTTTTTTCGTAAACCAAAATTGTGATCTTTTAAAATTTTTTCCTTGCAAACGTGTGAAGCATGTAGTCACTAGGTCAAACGTCAGGAGACTAGCTAGCGGAACGTTGCATCATGTAGCATTGCTTGTAGGAGAATGCCGGTGTTCTTGAATTATTTTTGGGTTTCATGTTTATCATAGTCTGGAGAGCACTTATCCATAGCAAACCCCTTGAGTAAACGTGAGGAAAACTCTTTTTCCTTATCACCCAATTCCCTTGACCGCCTTCTATGCACCTTTCTATTTTTATCTCAATATCCTTTTGGAGAGTTATCTTATACCATAAGCTTTTGCAAATACATGTAGACCTATCCCTAAAAACCAAAATGGAAAAAGCCCTTCTCCTTTCTCCCATAAAATCAGCCCAACCAGCCCTCCACTTGCCTCCTCCCTTCTCCCTACCCGCGCGGGCCCAGCTGAAACGACCCGGTTTTCCACGAAGGGAAAACCCACACAGTCGAAGTGTAACATGACCTTTTAAATCATATTACCCATATTCCAGTTGATAATCAAGTCCATATAACGATAAATAGAGTGCAAATAGAAGGGTTTAATAACTTATTACAACGCCAATAAGCGCAAATCTCAGAGTAGCAGCAACTGGAACAACTTGAGGGTGCGGAAGCAACTTCTAGCCAACGACTTGAGCGTAGCGACGAAACCCCTAACCATAGAATCCTTCGGAGTTGTATGCCCCCTCAGAACCTGCGTGCCAAAGTATCGATATGATATACTGGCCACATTTCCACCCTATGCTTTGCAATGCTTTGTGGAACTAGATGCAATAAGGCTATAACAAGAGAACCTATATTTGGCTGTGGTTTTCTATGCAAAATCTGTCAAGTATAATATATAATAAGTATGTATTTAATTTATCATCACATCCACACACACACCATCCATCCATCCATCCATCCCATACCACCCATCCACCTCATCCACCACATCTCCTTTCACTCGTGTCGACAGGCCAACTCCCACTCGGCCTACCTCAACGGTCCTCGACCGGCACTATCTCACAACACGGGGGAGAAAAGAAGGACACATCTCCTATCTAGTGAAGCAGGTCCCAGGAAAGGTCCATAACCGACAAGTCGGCATATGTATCGATCGATCAACCATAACACTCTGCAGAGGTTTCACATACCACAAGATAACCATCCTCGACAATGCACTTTGTCTAGGCATATCCCGGCCGCTTGCACGATAGGCGATGCCATTCTACCACTCGGCCCCTAGAACATCCGGATAACCTCTCGGGCATAGGCCGAGGCGGGAAGCATGGTACCGGGCCCACCAAGTGGTACCAGCGTCTAGGACGGTATGGGCATCTCTCATCCTACCGCCCACCCTATCACCTCACAACCTAGCAGTAATGGCATCACTCTACCAAGTAGTCCAACCATCTCTCCCATTACAAGAGAGCGAGTGGTATACAAAGGATTCCTGGTGAGTCTGGATACTAGTAAGTCCTTAGGGTTGACCAAGCCGGACATCTTCATCGGGTTTACCATTTTACGTGCCACCCACGGCACCCCCGTCACAGGCTCCACCTCTCAACAAGGCTCACATCCGGGATCTCACCTTTCACATCACATCACATATACCCGCCACAGGTATTCATCTCATAGGATGCCCAGGTCACATCACACGGCAAGACTCGCCTCAAGCTCGTCACACATTCCAGCTCGGTCGACACAACCCTCACCCTCCACTCACCCAAGACACACACAGCACGCTCACCATCCTTTCAAGCTCAGATTTGGCACCACGTGCCTTACATATATATATGTTTATCACATCAAGATATAATAAGCGTAGTAGAGATCAAGTGGTAATAATGATAGCAAGCGCGTGTGTCTAGTATAACAGCGGGTGAGCAGGGGGAAGGTTGCGTCAAGAAAATGGTTATCAAGCAATAACTATCATGCAACCCTAATCATGTGATATCAGCAGTAAATAAGCACTAGCATTACTACATCATTGGCAATGCGTAATAGGTTCTACGAGAAATGGGTGGAATGTGGCACCTTCGGAACGGTCGTCTCCTAGTTCCTTGTTGTAGTCGCGGTTGTACTCGGCACGTTCCTCTTCGGACTCTGAAACGGTCACAAAAGCGGTCGCGTCAGCGACGCCTATAGATGGCACAAAGAATCAAATGAACTACGAAAAGATTCAAATGCACTCAAGAATTGTACCAATGCGTAGATCTTGATTTTAGATGAATTTAGAGACTTGGTTCACCAAATTTGGAGTTCGTATGATAAAGTTATGATTTTCCGAAGTTTAAACATATTCTGAAAAAGAAAAAGGCCAGAAAACCTAGGGCGGACACGTGTTAAACTCTGATTGGTCAACAGTATAGGGCTGACGTCATCATGACGTCACCATGATGTCATCAAAGGGCCACTGCTGGGCCTCGGTGGGCTTCAGGGCCGGGCTTGGGCCGGGCCGGGCCCGCCATGTGTCGGCACGGGAGCGTGCCGCGTCCTCATCTTTGGATCGAGCCGGCCGTGGTCCATAGTAGGCCGGTGCACGGTGGACTGCTCGGTGCTGGTCCGTAGACCGTAGGCATGGTGCGCCGTGGACCGGGCCTATGCTTCCTCTTTCTCCTTCTAGCTCACGTGCACCGGGTGCACAGCACCTTCTCTCTTTCTCCCCCACACCCCTCCTCTCTGTTCAGCCATGGCGGTGCCTTGCCGACGGTGAGCCCGCATGCACGGCGGCGCCTCGGCTCTTCTCGGCACCATCTAACTGGCGCATCGGAACCAGGGGTCATGGTGAGTGCAGCGGTTCGCCCCACGGCAGCTACGGTGCGCCGGGTGAACCTGGTCGCGGTGACAGCGGCGTATCCACGGCGGCGTACAGCGACATCATGGCAGCGGGTTTCCTTTGGTCCAATTGGGGGTGCGCTCGGTCGATTAGGGGCTCAAGGTGTTCATCAGAGGCAGCGCCGATGACCGGTTTGGGCGGTGGCGTTCCAATTGACGTTGAGACGGCGGCGGAGGTTCGGCAGCATGGCTCTAGGGCGGTGCTAAGTCTTCATATGGTGTGCGGCTAGCTTCGGGATGCCTTAGCGGTGCTCAGCAGGCCATCGGTGTGGTGCAAGGTGGCCGGGGTAGCTCGGACGGCGGTGGCGTCACGGCGCTCCGCGGCGGTGTTCTGGAACGCAGCCGCGGCGGCGAGACTCGGTGTCTAGGGCTCGGCTAGGGCTTCTAGGCTGTTGGCGTGCGCGCGGCGTGTGCCACTACACGGCGAGCATAGACCAAGGGTTGGTTGGTGTCTCGGGGCTGGCGTCTGGCGGGAACGGTGATGACGCCATAGCTGCGCACGGCGGCGTTCATGGCGTGCACTAGAACACGCCACGGCGGCATGGCTCTCTCTGGGTGGCTCGGTTTTTGGCCCTGCTACACGGGTTCATGCGTCGGATGCGTGTTCGTGGTGAGGCGAACATGTTAGCGTGGTCAGATGCGTCTCCGGGGACTTCGTGGGTCACCGAATGGATGGTTGGCGTGGTGGGGTGTAGCCACGACGGTGACATGGTGGTCGAGCACTCTCTAGCGCCTTTGGCACTGGCTACGCTTGGCTTGGTCGGTCTGCGCGAGTGCGTGAGCGTGTGTGCATCCAAGAGCCGGGAGCGGCTCTGGCCTCCGCGTTCCCGGCGAGGAACGCCATGGCCGGCACCATGGTCGGGGTTGGACAAGGAGGCAACGGCGCTCACCGTGGTCGCGGGGAAGACAGGATGGCGATGCCGTGTTGAGTTGATGCCGTGATGACGTGGTGCAGAGCTGTGCCGAACCGCTGCGTCGACGTAGTCGTACGGGTCGTCGTCTCCCGCTCCGGCGATGGCGTCTAGAGCTCCGGCGGAGGTCCGGCGTCTTCCTCCTTCTTTCTCCTTGCTTCTCGTCCCTCACTCTCGAATTGGCAGGACTTGGCAAAGGCCACCGGGTGGCGGCGAGGTAGTGGGAAGCCCTAGGGGCTCTGGCGGGGCTTAAATAGGCGCGGCGGCTTCTAATGGTGCTCGGTGGACGGCGATCGTGGCTCCCACGCGATCAAGCGGTGCAGGGGCGCTCCGGGGCCTTCTACATGCGTGCGAGGGTCCCAATTGGTAGTCGTCGTGGCCAATTTAGCTTGGCAACCAAGGTAGGAGGGCTAGCTGGCGAGGCACGGCATGGCAGCGGCGTGCTCGGCCGAGCGCGTGTGGGCACGGGGTCACGCGATTTGCGTGACCCGTGGGTCCCGTGATGCAGCGAGAGGGGCTATGAACCGGGCGAACGGCATGGGCGGCGGGGCGTGGCGTGGAGTCCACGCCGGCGCTGTTGTCGCGACGCTGGGGGGGGCGCGAGAAATGGGAAGAAGAACGGGGAAGGGGGAGACGGCGGGTGGGTCCCGGGAGTCGGTCGGTGAGGGGGAGGCGGTTTGTGGCTGGGTGTCACACTGGGTGCGGCGTGGGCTTGGTGGCGGCGCGCGTGTGCTGTTGGGCCGGCCCAAGTCGGTCGTGTGCGGCGGGGAATTGGAAAATGGAGAGCAGGCCGGTGCTGGCGGGCTGCGTGGGCTGCTGCGGGCTCCTTCTCTTCTCTTTTCTTTTCTATCCATTTTCTATTCCTTTTCTCTTTTCCATTCTGATTTCCTCCCTTAATTAGTGTGTGGTTTTTAGTTAACACTAGTCATCAAGGTTGTTAATTGGTGAGAGGTCAGGTCATAGTGTGGAAAGTATACTAGGGTCTTTTCCCATATATTGGGATGAGTGTAGTATTGGTATATACATACCCATATATGATTGGATAGCATTTATCATTTTATTTAGAGTGTAGGCTTTGATTGGGTTAGATAATTAATGACTCTTCATTAATTATTTACACTTATTATATTTAATTATATACTTCATCACAAAAATCCAAAAGAGATCCAAATCACACATGGTTCATTAATTAGGATTTTAAGTGCAAGGTTGCACTTACATATGTTAAAGACAAAATGTATTCATGCATGTGATAATAACAGAGCAATGTCCTAATCTTGCTTGCATGCACATGTAATGCCCTATTTAGGATCCTTTCCATCTATAACTAAGGTTGGGTTTCTAGATGACACTCAACATTACATGGTTTACTCGAGAAAAATTTTGTAGTTGGGATTTTTGTGTTGTGTAAAATTTCGGGTTGTTACACCAGCCCACTCGGCCAGGTCCCCCATTCCCCACTGTATGGCCCGTACGCCTGCCTCCCTCCTCCTCTTGGCGAGCAGGCCACGGCCCACTCGCAAACAGCAGCAGCCAGCCGCGTCACAAGGCCCACGGCCCAGCAAGCCCATGCCGCGGCTGCACTCCTGCCCCAACCGGAACCCTAGGGAGCGAGCTCACCTCGTCCGGGAGCCGCCGCCGCCGTCGGGACGGCGCGGCGTGGCGCGGGGCGCCGTGCCCCTAGGCCCGCATGATTCCGTGCCCCTGCCCTACCACGGATGGCGCCACGCGCGTCCCGGCCATCCCATCGGCCAGCACGGACGCCGAGAGCGGGAGCCCGAACCCTAGAACGCCCGCTATAAAGGGCGTAGCCGCCGCCTTCTTCCTCTATTTCCCCACCTGCGCAGCCGCCATTCTTTCTCCCTCCCTACGCCCCTTCACCATGCCACGGCCGCGCCTGGCTGCGTGCGCCTCGCCCGCGCGCCCGGTGGCACACACCACCCCGCGTCGCCGCCATCTCGCCATGCCCCTCCGTGCGCCACCGCGCGCCACGGCCCACGGCGCGCCGTGACCCGGCGTCGAGCACGACCACCGGACGCCGGCGTCGGCAAAGCTGCAGCTCCACCGCCGTGACCGCCGAGCTTCCACGCCCGTCGTCGCCTCGCACCGGCACCGCCCGATGAGCCTCCACCGAGCCCCTGCACCGCGGCGTCACCCACCGCCATGGCGCTCACGCGCTCACCACGGCCGCGTCGTCTGCAGCAGCACCGATGCGCCGCCGCGATGCCGTTCCACCTCCACGCCCGGCCTACGGCGCCCCCACGACAACGGCGAGCTGCTGCCTTCACCGAGCCTCGACCTGCGCCGCGTCCGGAAACCAGCGTCACCATGCCGGCCACCACGTAGCTCGCCACGCCGTCTGCGGCAGCGCGCCTACGCCCCATGCCACGCCGCGACATCGCGCCATCACCTCACCAGCCACCGCGACGTCGCGCGAACCACCATAACAGCGTCACGCTGACGCCACGCTTCGCCGCGCCGGTCTCCTGCTGCGCCGACATCCGCCTCTACGACGACCAAGCCAAGCAGCAACTGCAGCACCCCTGCAGCCATATCCTCTGCCCGTTCTGCAGCAACACCTCCATCAGCGTAACCACGACCGTGTCCTCCTCCCTGCCTGGAACAGCAGCTACTACTACCAGTGAGCACCAGAGCCTTGAAATGATGTTATACCCTTCTTGCCGAGTTCCTGTCCATGCTCCTGTTTGAGACCGGCCTTCGCGCCGTGTTCTACACTTGCAGGAAGGGCGCAACCAATGCCCTGACGTCCCCGGCCACGTCCAGCCACTGCCGGCCAAGCCACATCCACCTACGGCCACTACCGGCCAACCGTAGCCTGCACCGGCCAGCTGCAGCAGGCTGCTGGCCACCAACGGCCAGCCAGGGCTGGCCAGAGCTGGCTGTAGGAAGCCAGGGTTGGCCAGAGTTGGCCGCAAGTGGCTACCGCTGGCCGCAGCTTCTCCGGTACCTCGACGTTGAGCCGTGCAGCTGTACACACCCTCGCCTCCACGACAATGATCACCGACATCCGCAACCTCGACACCAACTCCCGCCATCGTTGGTGAGCCCCCGAAACGCTGTGACTGGCCTTCATGCCTTGCCCACATGGAACACAAACGCACACACACGCACGTGGCCGACCTTAGCCAAATAGATCCACGGCGTCCAAGACGCCGGGGAGGACATGCCGCCCGTGACCCTGACGCGAACCCTGGAAATCTGGACACCATAGCCCTAGCTTGACTCATCTTGGACTGCAGGAATGCCCCTTTTGGTTGCTTTAGCGGATCTGTGAAAACCCTAGCTTGACGACGTCGCTCCGGTCACCTCGAGACACGAGGATTGGCCGTTGAGAGTTCTTATGACCTTGTCCGTTGCAAGCCGTGACCCCCTGGACCTCCCGTAGTCTCTCTTTCACTTTACATGCCTATATTGTTGTACCCACTCGTGATGATCCCTCTGTATATGAATCTTTGTAATACAAGACCCATCCATTGACATGCTATGGAATTGTGCTACTTCAGTTGTGTTGACTTGTGTTGTCTCTTGTGTCATTGGATCTTATCGTTGTATGTTGTGTGTGTCTATCTGTGGACCGTGCCTTCGAGCCAGCTGAGGGATCGTATCTCGTTCGGATATTGCGATCACGGGATTCGTCTTGCCATGGCCGTAATGCCGATTATAACTCGAGCCCTCACTAGTATAGCTTGTGGTCGCGAGCTCGCCTCGCCATGACTATGGAGCTATACTTTGTTTGTCTTTCAGTCGTTCTTCGTGCACAAACCTCTGTATGTTCGTACCCTATATGACCGTCGTGTTTCTTGATTCTCGCGGTGACAACCGCACCGCTACGGATCCGAGAGATGCCTTAGTGCCAGTGCACCTAGGTCGGGTACCCTATGGGTGGTTCACGTACTCGTGTTATTTGGAATGTTGCTTCCTTCCGATGCCCTGTCTGTTACCGTGGCATGTGCATTGTAAGTAGACCATTGCTCTTTGATTGAACTTGCTTTTCGACCTCGCTAGCCCGCTCTACTCGATCCCGTCTAGTTTATGGTGAATGGATCAAAGATCGGACTACCTTCCTTTAGTAAGCTAAGCTATGATCGATGTCATGCTTCGGACCGTGAGAGTCGACCCGATCGATCGAGTGAAACCATCTTCACAAGAGATATGACCGAGATCATGACATAGATGTGCTTAGCTAACTTTTCACTTCTTGGCTCCCGACGTGACTGTGTTGTGTGGATCGAGAAGATCGTAGCTGTTGCTTCGCTTTGCACCGACCCCTTCTACTATCGCTGGGTACAATGGCGGGACAGTGGAAGTACAATAGTGCCAAGTCACAATAAGTATTGTTAGACTTTATTTACTCTTTACGTCCAATTGAGACTTGTCAGGAAAAGGCTACAAGAGCTGAGCCCCATTGTTCTTATTCTCCCGCTAAGCCCGTCTTCGATTCTCGTCAACTCTGTGACGCCTGGATCGAGAGAACGAGAGCCATGGTGTTTGCTAGCGATAAGCTTTGGCTTAAACAATTTATATTAAAGCCATATTGGCTTGGCCACCCAGCTTATGCGAGGCAAACCACCACTCGTCTTTTGGCCCGAGGATTCGGACATCCACCGAGAGGGTTAAGTCATGTACATCTTACTGTCTCTTGTGATAATGGATCTTCCTACGTCTTGCCGTCCTTTCGAGTATTGCGTGTTCTCTTGCTTTGCGTGTCTTTTCGCGGAGTAGCTGCTACGTGAGCAACAACGCTCGAACCGGGACTCGCTGAAGGAAGAGAACGTGGACGATGAAAGGACCTAAGGAAACCCTATTGACTGACTACCACAATGGATGGAGAATAGTACCACTACTTCCACGACATCGCAGGTGTCATGGCAGCACCCTCTTTTAGAGAATCCTATTAGGCATTGCATAATACTTAGAACTGCTAGCGCTTTATATTTATTCCTTTGCTAGTATATGAATGCATGCTGTTGCCTAAGCCTTTATTACTTGATTGCAACCCCACTTCCATGTCACCCAGCTTTGCGCTCACGCTCACTTACTGTTATCTACCTGTCTGCTTGCTTGCATTTATATCACCATACTTACTTTAACTCCACTCGTATTGTATTTGTGATGTGATGCGGGTGGTGAACCCCTGGGTATGGTTTGGCTTGGGATGCCAGATTTGGTGGATGGTGAGCGTGCTGCGTGTGTCTTGGGTGCGTGGAGAGTGAGGGTTGTGTCGACCGAGCTGGGATATATGACGAGCTTTAGGTGAGTCTTGCCGTGTGATGTGACCTAGGCATCCTATGGGATGGTGAATACCTGTGGCGGGTATATGTGATGTGATGTGATTTGTGAGGTGGGATCCTGGGTGTGAGCCTGTTGAGAGGTGGAGCCCAGGACAGGGGTGCTGCGGTGGCACGTAAAATGGTAAACCTGATGAAGATGTCCAGCTTGGTCATCCCTAAGGACTTACTAGTATCCAGACTCACCAGAAATCCTTTGCATACCACTCGCTCTCTTGTAATGGGAGAGACGGTTGGACTACTTGGTAGAGTGATGCCATTACTGCTAGGTTGTGAGGTGATAGGGTGGGCGGTAGGATGAGAGATGCCCATACCGGCCCTAGATCTTTGGTACCACTTGGAGGGCCCGGTACCATGCTTCCCAGTCTCAGCTATGCCCGAGAGGTTATCCGGATGTTCCTAGGGGCTGAGTGGTAGGATGGCATCAATCTATCAAGCAAGCAGCCGGAATTTGCCTAGACTAAGGCCTGGTCGAGGATGGCTATCTTGTGGGTATGTGAAACCTCTACAGAGTGTTATGGTTGATCGATCGATACATATGCTGACTTGTCGGCTATGGACCTTTTCTGGGAACTGCTTCACTAGATAGGAGAGGTGTCCTTCTTTTCTCCCCCATGTTGTGAGATAGAGCCAGTCATGGACCGTTGAGGCAGGCCGAGCAGGAGTTGGCCTATCGACACGAGTGAGATGAGATGTGGTGGATGAGGTGGACGTGTGGTAATGGATGGATGAGGTGATGGATGGATGTGTGGATGTGTGGTTGGGAATGTGTTAAATTTGATAAACTATTATATTATTTACTACTTGATGTTACATTGCATGCGCTAAAGATGCAAACCATAGCCAAATATTAGGATCGTCAGATCCCTTATTTTATATTTCCACTAAAGCTCATCGGTGCTGACCATGGCCTGCACACATCTGGCGGTGTGCAGATTTACTGCTTCTCAGAGATGTTGAATAGTGAAGGATTAGGAGGTCTCGTGCCTACGCTCAAGTTCGGTTCAGAAGATGGAATCTACGCCGCTGACACTACTCTGATGATGCCCGTGAAGGAGGAGCCTTCACCTGACGAGTGTTTCCGCCGACTCTGATGATGATTAGATATGCTTCCACTAGAATTACTCTGTAATAGGTGTGTTCTCAGTTGATGTAATAGCTTATAATCCAACGCTGTATGACTGTGATATCTATTGATATATGATAATGTGATGGAATCGTTCATGGTTTTGTCACATTATACCTCATTCTGTGGATTTTCCCTTCGTGGAAAATCGGGGATGTTTCACATATGTCATATGTGGATTCTACACGACTAGGCTTGCCGCTTCATAACGCTCTTGTAGATACACAATTGTCCCCCTCAGCAGACCCTCCATAATTGCAACTAGAGGAAGTGAACGTGTACCTTTTAGGACCCAATTGTATACCTCAGCAAGGTTCGTCGTCATTATACCGTAGCGGGCTCCGTATGTGTCATAAAGCAGGGACCACTTCTCACGGGGCTCCTCTTTAATCCAATCTGAGAAACACTTCAATGTTCTCCCACCCTTACGTTGACGAGTTTTGCTTCGTGGCTCATTAGGAAGTGGATCCAGTCCTTTTGGGTCCTCCTCTCGTGCCACAACAGGTTGACGATGCACTTCTTTCATGTGGCTTGTCGTCAGCTCATCTAACTTTTTCCACAGGCACTCAAATTTCTTTTTCTGGTTCTGTTTGCATAGTCTCTTGAAAAGGTCCATCAGCTTTTTACTCTTGAACTGCTTATAGAAATTAGAGCCTAGATGCCTAATGCACCAGCGACTCTATATATCGGGCCATTGCACCTCTGGATCTAGACCGTTCTTCAACTTATCCACAGCATTCAGCAAACCGGCATTGCGATCATGCAGTACACAACAATTCTCTCTATTTTCAACGATACCTCGTTTGACCAACTTAAGGAACCACAACCAGCTTTCATTGTTCTCCGATTCAACTAGTGCGAAAGCGATAGGCACAACCTGGTTGTTACCATCGATACCTATAGCTGTGAGCAATGTACCTCGATACTGTCCAGTCAAGAATGTACCATCCACGCAGAGCACTGGTCAACAATGCTTAAAGGCTTGTATCATGCAGCCATAAGCCAAAAAGGCCCGTTTAAGCACACGGTGCCCTTCCTGGTTTATATAGTCATCAATATCAATTATAGTCCCAGGATTTCTGGCTTGAATGGTTTCTAGAAGGGCTGGTAAGTGGTGATATGAGTCCTTGAATGTACCGAACCTTCTCTCCAAAGCTAGTTGTTTTGCTCTCCAGGCCATATCATAAGATATCTCATAGCCATATCTATTCTGAATAGCAAGCATAATCCAAAAAGGAGACATGCCAACTTTTTCAATAATTTCCCCATACATTTCCTTTGCCACAAAGTCAGCCGTCATGTTCCTATGCTTCATAAGCGTTGTCTGCAGCAAGCAATTATGTGGTTGCACAATAGTGGCTATGAAGTTAGTCTCCGCACGTCCCTTATGAGCATGAACACACCAAGTACAACCTGGGGTGACACACTTCACGTCCCACGTCGTCGGGTTAGATATAACCACCCAAAATTGTTTCTTTTTATAAAAAGCCCACCGACGAACGGCGTGCTGCAGATGAATCTTGTCATGAAACATCTGTCCTTGTCTGACCTCCTTCGTCGAATACTCCCATGACGAATGATGACCATCATCGACCGTCATCCCATCTACTGCTATGTGAATCCAATCTTCAGGGATGTCGGTCTCATCATCAAATCTTTTGCCAGCAAATTCATCCACAAAATTGATGTGCTCCGCATCATCCAACTCCATCTGTTCGACGATTCTTTCATCCTCCTCACCCTGATCAGCTTCAATGGATTGACCGCATTGTTCCTCTATTGCATCCGCTGCGGTGTCGTTAGCTGGATATTGTTCAGGTGCTGCATCCTCAGCGGTGTTGTTAATCTCCTGAGGATGGTAAACATATGTCTCCTTCATAGGTGTGGGCTCAGGGTTTTCATGTTCTTCACCTATATTGCTACTCTCTGCCTGCATGCCACCCTCCAAGAATTCAACCAGCATGATGTTGTTATAACGACGCTCCAACGCCTTAGACACAAGAAAATACCATTTCTTCGTGTTACTAGCCTCGTACAACTCCCATCTCCACCCATTCTCTCGTTTCTTAGGCACCAACATACTAATTCTGAAACGATGCTGCGAGAGAGCAACTTGAAAGTATTCATGCAGCCAGACTAAAAGTTGTCTTCGACTATAATCTAGCGGGCTATTAAGTTGCGTGTCAAAGAACTGAAACTACGAAAGGTCTACCCCCCATTTGTCCCCATATATCGATTTCACCATTCCCATAATAAATTCTGAAATCAACTAAATCGGACGACATTCCTGGTCCAATATTATAAAAATATTAGTTATTTTATGAATACTCTCTCTATCTAAAATTTATTTATACATCTAAGAATTCAAGGTTAAACTACGCAAATAAATTAAACTACCAAAATAAATAATAACCTTAACTAAATTAAACCCTAACAGTCTAATATAAGCATAAAATCTAACTTTACAAAATAACTAATGTGAGCTAAAATTCTCGCTACATATAATGCTAACTAAATTTTTCTAAACCAAAAAATAATTTAAAACATGCCCTATGCAGCTAAAATCCTAAAAACACATACCCTCCATTCTTATATAACTATTTTTTTCTAGACAAAATTAAAAGCTAACTATCTCTAATCCTAACTAAATTAAATGTGAGCTCAATTAAACACTAAATCATTCCCTGACCTTCTTATCTAGATAAATTTTTGTACAAAATATTAAACCCTAACTATCTCTAACCCTAACTAAATCACCGAAATCCTAAATTAAAAATAAAATCAAATAAAACCCTAACTAAATCTACTATTCATCCTACCTAAAACATACCCTAAATAATATCTATTTAAGTAAATAAAAAAAAAATGAAAAAAAAAAAAAAAAAAACTGGCGGTCGCGGGCGCCAAGGCCGGGTGGGGCTGAGCGGCGGCCGCCTCGGCCGCCTTGGGCCTTGGCGGGGCTGGGCGGCGGCCGGGCCTCCACCGGATCCGCTCCCCGGCGGTGGTGGCAGGGCGGCGCGACGTCCCCGCCGCCGCTCCGCTCCGCCCGCCCGCGAGAGAGAGAGATCGAGTGGAGAGAGAGAGAGAGCGAAGGCGGCGGTGTCCGCATTATTGGAACCAGTCGGCCCTCCGAGGGCCGAGAAACCGGGCCGGCCCCGCGGCCGGCCCGGCGGCCAGTCGGCTCGCGGCCAGCCGACAGGCCTGTTGCACCGACAGGTCCTGTGATCCTGCAGTGCTACGGCTCGGCAGAGGGCCTACTCGGCTCCTCAATCGCCGACAGGCACTTATCGGCTACCCAGGGACCGATTTCTTACCTATCGGCTACTCCCTGGCCGACTGAATGCTAGTTCCACAATTTCTCCACGCCGCATACTAGATTTGCAATTAATCATTAAAAAAATATTATTTAAAAAAATCTTCTCTATCCACCGTGGGATCCACATCTCAGGTTTTTTAATAATATAAAAACCACCCCCTTTTCTCTCTCCCTCTCTCTCCATCTCTCTCTCCATCCTCTCTCCCGCGGGGCCCTCCCTCCCTCCCGGCGCCGGCATCGGCGCGGGGCGGCGGCGCGGCCGGCTCTCCCCGCGAGCGCCGGCGGCCGGCGGTGTGGCTCCCGCGGCGCCCCCTCCCTGGCCTCCCTCCCCGGCGCCCGACCTCCCGCGCAAGGAAGGCCGCGGCGGACCGCCTGGGCGGGCGTGCGCGTGCCTGGCTTGGCGGGTGAGCGCGAGCAGGAAGCGGCCGCGGCCCAACCCTCCCGCCCCTGGCGGCCTTCTTTCTCCAGCCCCGCCCCCTTCTCTCGCCCCCGGCGGCCCTCCTCCGGAGCCCACGTCCCGGCCATGGGCGCTTGCGCGAGGCGGCTTCCTCGGCGGAGCTCCGGCGGCCATGACTTCCTCGCACGGAAGCGGCGCCCGGCACGGCGGCGAGGCGGCGGCCCAGGCCGCCGCGCCACTCACGGGACGCTGGCGCCGGCGGCCCCCGGTAAGCGCGGTGGGGCGCGGCGTAGCGCTTAAGGCGGCCGAAGCCCGTGCCCGGCGAGCTCACGCGGTGGTGTGCGGCGGCGGCGGGCGGCCCAGGCGCTGGACGCCGGTGGTGCTCCTCCTCCTGCTCCTCCTCTCCGGTCTCTCTCTCTCTCTCTCCCCATCTTTGGTGGGACCCGCAGGACCGTTTTCCGGACGCCCGGTAGACCGCTGTCTGTCCCGGACGGAGACGACGATACCGGCTGTGCTCGCCGTTTTCCGGATGCCGCTGCAGCTCTCCCATCCGACCTGGCGTACGCTACAGGCCTTCCCCGGACGGGATTCCGGAGCCACTGCGGACAGTCGAGCGATTACCTTCGGTAACTTTTAGTAGTAGAGATAGGATAGGAACTAGCTGTTGTGTTTCCTGTACTCCTTTCATTTTAGTTCAGCAATCCTGATTCGTCCACTTGGGATGGCATTCAATCCCAATGTTTATCTTTGGTTCTCTCTGCCAATATGAAATCAATAAGTTTCATGATCTCATGGCCCATGTTAATTTGTTATCTGAATGGGGTTGCTATATACAATTGGCATGTTGTTCCTTTTTTGTCTTTTGAATTTTTTATGATGCAGACATGCTAATCTCTCTTCTGTAAGCCGCGACACATTTTTCTGGGTTCACTGTTTGACCCAAAATCGTCCAATTTGTGTGATAAACATTCCATGCTGATGTTTTTTTTGGTTCCACTGCTTTCAGGCAGTTAAGCCAGGTATGCCTTTGGAGAATCTAAGGCATGTAAAGCGTGTACGTCGACGTACTAAATGCAGTTGTTCTCGTTTTTTTTTTTTTTTTTACTTTCTGAAAGCACTACTCATGGAAGGCATGCCATGATTATCTAAATACACATGTTAATACGACTCTCATGCCATAGCTGGGGAAATGCTCCCAATCATATCGATACATAAAAAACAATTGAGTTTGCAGTGGAAAATAACCTTGTAACTGATTAAAATTTAGTTTCGCATGATCATTAGTAGGCTTCTTAGTGGGATGCAGATTCATTTTTTTAAGGAAGCTGCTGGATGCTTTTTATTTCTTTATACTTAAATGTTTGTGCATGCAAAAGTATTTATTTTATCCTTTTATTCAAAGGTGTCCTCCTCTGCTTTGCCCATCAGTGATACGGAACACTTTCAAAGAATAAGGATGAGAATCATGTCTCTAGATGGAACATAAACTGAGAAACTAACAGCAGCAATATTTCAAGTTAGATCTTCCATGTAACAAGTAATCATGCCAGAAACCTCAATCTAAACTTAGGAAATGCAGAACCACTACTGTAGCATGGAAACAAAAATGAGTAGCTCATCTTGCTTTTTGTAAGCTAGGCTAGCTATTTAATAACTTATAATTATGTTTCTGAATTTTATTGAATCTCTAATTTTATGTTATATAATGTTTGGCAGGAAAATCTGAGTTATCAATAATCCTATGTATTTCTACTGGATCTGAACCTTGTAGCGTACAGTTTTCTGAAGATATACAAAAGATAGTGGATACTTATCAGCTGAGTCCTTTCACTGCAAAAGTAAGTAATGCTGCCATCTTTTGGGAAGTTTTGATTTTGTCATTTTCTATTGAAAGTGTAGCATGTGAATGTGATACTGGCTTGTTGATAAAAGTTCCTTAACCCTTTTATATCTGACCAATCTAGATGCATCAAAATTTGAATCCTTTGGAATTGACTGGTGTTATCTAGCTTCATTGTGCCCTTGTCATATATTGATGTTTACTATTGATAAAAGTGTTTAACAGGTTGCCAAGTGTTGTGCTACATCAAAAGAGGAGTGGGAGGAACAGTGCAAACTTTGGCCAACATCTTACCATCCTGCACATGAGTATGACCTCGCTATGTGTCACATTATGCTATCTTTTTTCTTCGAACATGCAGGAGAGCTGCATGTCATTGCATTATAAGAAGAAACGAGCTTGTTACAACTAGTTCCTCATATTACATTGCGCCTGTCCTTAATACATCCATGACCATAGCCTTTCCATGTAGACTCTACTGGCCTAGTGACAACAATACAACATGCCCTTAGCTCTGGCAAGGCACCACAGGAGTTGAATTGAGGTGAGCCATTTGAAGATGGCATCATTCCGGTGCTTTCAGATCATCCAGGTGCCTAGAATGACCCCAGAATTAAATCTCTTAGGGCTACTTTGGCAGCCAGGATCCGGAGGGATCCCTCCCAATTCCCTGGGCCGATGACCCCCCCTGTACCAGCCTCTCCCGGTCGTGCCGTTGCAGTAACACGGGCATAGATGTTCACTTGTCTACCAGCCTGTTTGTTATCTCGCTGAAGCATTTGAATACTGTAATCTTTCAACGCGCTTCAGAGTTCACACTCCCGGTCGGCTCTTGGTTTGACCCTGTTACCCGTCTTCTAGTTTCGTTCGGCTCTTGTGTTTCTGACATTTTGCCTTTTTTTGTGTGTGTCTGTAGCTCAACCGTCATGCTTTCCATTTCATAAATTAATATCCATACGATGGAATTGAACAGGCATTGCTACTATAAATGTAGCATACTCTATCTGCATCGATGCTAGCTAACCTTCTAACTCCTGTTCACTCTCTAGCACCAAGCATATGCATACTTCCACAGTGGCCCAAATATGGCTCTTTGAAAGGACCTAATTGGCCTAGAGGGGGGGTGAATAGGCGTTTGTCGAAATCCTGAAATTCACAAACTCAATTGCGGAAGTTAAATACTCACCGGAAGTTCCGGTGGTTTGGAATATAAGTTCCGGTGTGAAACCAAAACTTCTATAGCAAACCAACTAGAACTTCGGGTGTCCTAAAGCTAGGTAATCAAAGTGAATGAGTTGTGATTTTAACTATTCAAGTTACCACACCCTTCTAGATGATGTATATGATGGAATCAATCTTTCACACCTTCGGAGACCACCTCTTGCTTAGAGTTCTTCTTACAAACAAATATACAATAGAAGAAACAAGGAATACAATAACAAGGGTAGTCGAAGCTACCACCACAATAAGCACGCGGGACAAACGATTTATCCCGAGGTTCGGCTTTCTCCACAAAAGAGTGCCTACGTCCTCGTTGTTGAGGTGGTCACAAAGGCCCGACCACTTAGGTCACCTCCTTCAAGCAACCACAAAGGAAAGCTTGAGATATCCACTAAGATGAAGGGTAATACAAACACTTCGGGGTGCCCTCACAAGTAAATCAACACGGGCAACCACGAAGAACGCCTAGCCGGCTAGGGTTCCAAGAATCCAAGAGTAATAAACACAAAACCAACCGGCGAGGTGAGGAAACCAAGTACTCAAGTCGTAGATCGATGCTCCCGCTCTCAAATCTCACGTCCCTAGCTCACACAATCAAAGATTGAAGCTTGGAAGCAATGGGAGAGAGAAAGTGGGTGAGTCAAAGCTTTGGGGATGTTGGGTGAACAGTGAATCAGTGTATTGCCTAGCGTAATGGTTCAAAATGAAGGTGGAAAGCTTATATACTTCGGCTTCCCGAAGGCCTACCGAAACTTCCGGTGAGCCACACCGGAACTTCCGGTCCAACCAGATCTGACCGTTGGTAGAGATCGGGCGAGACACGGGCTGACCGGAACTTCCAGTCTCTGACCGGAACTTCCGGTCAGTAGGGCTGGAGCGGGCGTCGTGTGCAAGAGATGGCTTCCGGTCTCTGACCGGAACCTCCGCTCCCAGCGAAACTTCCGGTCAGGGACCGGAACTTCCGCCAGGCCAGAGACCCAGCTGCCGTCGCGTGAGAGAAAGGACTTCCGGTCTCCGACCGGAGCTTCCGCTCAGACCGAAACTTCCGCTAGAAGACCGAAACTTCCGGTCCACCCAGCAGAAACAGCAAAACCTCTCTACGTGCACGTGAGTGAACCGGTGTCTCTCAAGCTACTCTAAAACATCGACAAGAGCACTTTTGTTCCCCATCTAGCTAGCTAATTTTGTATCCCTCTTGATAGTACGGCATATCCTACGACTCAATTCAAAATAAAAGAGGGTGAATCACTTGAGCCGAGTTGTCGATAATCCATAAAATTTAGGGTGCTATCATTCACCAATTTCTTTCGTTTAATTCGTCCAATGGACTAACACCTGTAGATATCACTTGATGAACATGTTAATCGCTAATTTGATTGTCATTAATTATCCAAAACCCACACCGGGGACGAATGCACTAACAAACTCCCCCTTTTTGGTAATTGATGACAACCAACTTAGACTTAAATATGATAGAAAGAATTTAAGCTTTTGAATTCCAAAATTTAAGATAAGCTCCCCCTTAGTGTATGCATAGGATTTGAATTACAAAATCTTGAGTGAAATCAAGATAGCATAGACTAGGAAAGCTCCCCCTAAATTTTGCAATCCGTGGGGTGCCTAAAAATATGTGTGACAATAAAACCGTGATGCATATGACAAGATATATCACAAGAGTAAAGTGAAAGAACATGAATGGTTATGGTAGAAAGAAAAGGACTTAACCAACATAACCATTCTAAAAGCAACAAACACCATCACAATATCTCATAAGAAGCATCACATGACGATAAACATAAATAGTTTTATCCTACAATCATCCACCACACACAAATAGTTCAAGTGCTACCACATTGTTCACCACACAAGATAGAGTTATTACAGACCAAAAAGTTTTAACTACCCCTATTACATCATGATAAGCCTAACACTCCCCCTTTGGCATCAAATGCCAAAAAGGGTAGGCCTCGAGAAGCAGCAAAAGGGGCAAAACACTACTCATCATCAAAGAAACCATGAGTGGTAGAAGGACCGGTGCCAGCATCGCCAACACCAAAACCCGGAGCACCAGACAGGGAAGTCCTCATGATGTCATCACCTGCACCAAAGAGCTCATGATACGATACGCCCATGTCGGTGTCCTCCATGGTGAAACCGGAGGGAAGTCCACTATCATATGGAGGCACATAGGTGTAGGGGGCCTCCTGCTGCTGCTGCTGCTCACTAGTATCAGTGCCATATCCACCATGCATGGCATCAAACTCAGCATAGGAGTCCTAAAAGTCCCGAAGTGGAGAAGCAGGGGTGAGACCGGCCTTCTCCTCAAGACGGCGAAGGCGATGATCATTCTTCTTCTGCGTGTAGCAGAAGTAGGAGAAGAACCTCTGAAGAGCATGGCGAGTAGCATCACCACGCCCGTGGCCACGACCACGAGCACGGCCATGGCTGCTCTCACCACTAGCTGTAGCACCACTGGAAGGAGCCACAGGAGGAGCCTCCTCAGTCTCAGTACCACCCAAGTCCTCTTCTTCAATATCAGCACCACTGCCACCTGCCATGGGGGCCTTGCCCTTGCCTATTGGTGCCAAGATATTCTTCACTTTCCAATCCCTGTGAATGACATCATGATAGAAAGAGTATCCCACCACTTGCTCAATCACATACATGAGATAGGGGGCATAGGGCAAAGACTTGTGTGGATCAATCGAGATGTCCTCAATATTCCTCCAAAAGGAGATCAGTCACAATAAACCTCTTATCAAGACCAAAGCACACAAGAATGACAGGAGCATGATTGTGTAACTTGGTGGCATCTCCAATCTTGGGATCAATGGTGGCACGAAGCAAGTTGTTAAGCACATAAAAATAAGGCTTGAGATTATGAGTGGTACCATTAGCGTGAGCGGGATCATGGTAGATACCAGCCTCAATGTACTCCGCACGCCCAACACCTCTCACATAGTGCTCATATATGCTAGGTGCATTTCTGTCCTCACTAGTGAACCCAAGAAGATGAGAGAACTAACGGTAATCACAGTGGTAATGTAATTTCTCTGTCATCCAGTGAAGTACCTTGTTCGTCTCATCAATGTAGAGGGTGGCTCAGAACTGAAGAATGATCTTGGTGTTCCAATCATGCTTGAAGTTCATGAGGCCTAAAATACGCCACTCCTCCAGCTTGGCAATCAACCTGTCAATCTCTGGATGCTTGTGCTCTTTGAGGGACTTGAGAGTGGGAGCCTTGTGAGGCACAATAGGTGGAGAAGATCCCTTTTCCCCCGCCTTTAGACATACATTGTGATAATAATCACTATGGAATTGTGACCAAAAGCGAGGATTCACACCTTCATGCTCTGTCCAGTTGAAGGGATTCTCCTTGCGCATCCTCTTCACATCCCTTGCTTGCTTGCGGTAGTTAATGGGCCATCTTGGAGTGACCCCGGAAGGAGTCACCGGCAAACTTGGCTTGGGAGCATAATGTGCATGACGAGGAAGATATCTGTTCATAGTAGCGGCACCAATAGCAATGGGTGAACGCTGAACGAAGTCCGGAGCAATGGCTCGACCCTCCACCTCAATCTGACTAGCAGCCACTGAATTTTCAACGGTTTCACGATGAGAAAGAGGTCGACAAGCATGAGTGCAAGTGCGATCAGGAATACTGATAGGACCTTCTTCATCGTCGGAGGAGACGACCGTGCGCGCAGCACCACGACGTGCGGCACGACTGGCACGAGGACGATCCTCCTCACCGCTTCCCATACTTGTTGGTATAAATTAACTGCACCCTAAATAATAATTATAATCAGATTATCCGCAAGTTTACGCAGATATATCTTGATCAGCACTTCACCAAGATCAACCCAGTTTTAATATCGAACCCAAAGGAACAGTAGGTGAATTATGATCTAGCCTAATACTCTTAATCTACGGGGGTATAAACAATCTAGAAAATATTGAGAATAAGGAAATAGCTAATGCACTCTAGTTCCAACTACCTGTAAACTTTGTATAATATCGTCTTATCGGGCAAGTGATCTGAATAGGAGAAGAAATAGAGTAATCTACCTACCAGACACCTATCAGCCTATCTGTTCTATCAATGGGAAGTGGACTACAGAGGATTCAACGTAGCTATAGAGTCACCTACATGAGCTACCACTATCCGGCTAATCAGGGGAAATTCACAAGTAATCATAACCCAGACACCACGTCTACGCTATGAAAACTACTCTGACCTAGGAGCTACCCAAATTAAAGTACTCAATGTAATATGAGTTGCAAACCAAAGAACAAATATAAACGACTGCTTACTTAAATCAGAATAGTAAATACAAAAGTAACTCAGAACGCAGCTCTGGGCGAGGAAGCCGAATCCAAATGAATACAGCACCTGAGGATGCTCCGACAGGCCGGGCCTCCTCCGAATCTCTACTCTTCTACTCTATCTCTCTAATCTCTATCTTGATTGCTAGCCTAGATCTAGTAGATCTCTATCTAAAGCTCTGACTCTTCATCTATTGATCTGGCCTCCTCCAGGGGGGTATGGCCCTCCTTTTATAGCCCGGTGGGATCAACACGCGCCGTTGGATCAAACCGACTTAACAAGCGGTCAGGATGAAAACCCTAGGCGGCCAGGAGAAGGTTCCAGAAGGGGGGCGCCTGTGGCAACCCTAGGGCGCCGGCCGGCGTAGGGGTGGGGCCGCCAGGCCCCACCTGGCGGCCGGCCCCCCCCCTGTTGCTTCGGGTGCCTTACGGAGTATTCACGAATCCTCCGGTGATATCCTTTCATCACGGATACGTTTCATGGTAAATAAGCACTTGGATCCCTCTTTTAGGCTTTCCCGAATAATTCTCTAAAAATGCACAAATCACCAAAACTCGTGGAAATTGTTAATGATAACTCTATTATTATTATAATTCTGTTCCTCGGGTAGTAGTAATTGTTAACAAATTTTGGATGATAACAGGTGTCAACAATACTCGCGGGACGAGACCTTGGCTCTCCCGGATGAGCCGCACAACTTGGGTTGTTACGGCGAGTCATGCTGCACAACATCAGACAATAGCAAAGGGAAAATCTTAGACATAGCCATGGAATACAACAAAGAAATCGACAAGTGAGCACACGGGAAGGTGTAACACAGGTCCAACCGAAACTTCCGGTCAGGGGACCGGAACTTCCGGTGGAACCCTAGTGTGATGCCATCCACGTGTTCCACAGAGATCGACCACATGCATTGCATGAAAAGCATTCCACAACCATGAGTATACTAAGAATAGCCAGCACGTGCGAGGAATCGACCCAAAACAAAGTACATTGGGAGATCGGGAGGAAGTCCCGGTACCTTGTTCCTTGGAGAAGGAGAGGATCAAATCCACACGTGCCAAGACTTCCCCGCGACCGCAACCTCCACCAAATCGATCTCCAATGCCGGGGCAACCTCCTCACCAAAGAGATTTGGGAGGGAGTGGATGAGGAGGGAGATCGGGGATAGAGAAGATGGGGGCGCCGCCGCTTGCTACAGTACTCGGGTAGAGAGGTAGAAGGGAAGATGAGTTTCGACTTCTAAAGACCCGAGATTCCACCTTTATTGTGGTCAAACCGAACAGACCGAAACTTCCGGTCCACCACCGGAAGTTCCGGTGGCACATGCCGTCGCGCACCAGAAAACGGTTCCGGTCTCCTGGCGGAACCTCCGTTCAGACCAGAACTTCCGGTCAGGGGACCGAAACTTCCGGTCAGCTGGAAAACCAGCCACCAAGAGCTAAAGATGAGGTGAACTTCATGGTAGACTCGAACCAACTCGCATATGTCCAGATTTCATTCAATCATTACATAACTATGGACACAGTTAGGTTGTTGAAAATAGATTTTGAAATTTGCACACAACTTTTCACAAACTTTTGTCTAAAGCTAGATCAATCGAGAATTATAAGATATCAAGCCATGTTACGAGAATCAATGATATTTAGTTCACTCCTCAAAGCACAAAATCTTGACTCATCTAGGGGCTTTGTGAAGATATCGGCTAGTTGATTATCGGTGCTCACATGATGCAAAGCGATATCTCCTTTGGCTTCATGGTCTCTCAAGAAGTGATGCTGGATGTCTATGTGCTTTATATGAGAGTGGTTTACAGAGTTGTTTGCCAACTTAATGGCACTCTCATTGTTACACAAAAGAGGAATCTTGGTTAGCTCACAACCAAAGTCTTTAAGGGTCTGCTTCATCTAGAGTAGTTGGGCACAACAAGCTCCGGCCGCCACATACTCGGCTTCAGCAGTTGACAAGGCAACACTATTTTACTTTTTAGAACTCTAAGACACTAAAGACCTACCAATAAATTGGCAAGTCCCAGTAGTACTCTTTCGATCTACTTTGCAACCGGCGTAGTCCGAATCAGAGTACCTAAGTAAATCGAAAGTGGAGCCCTTAGGATACCACAAGCCAAGATTAGGAGTGTGTACTAAATACCAAAAATTCTCTTAACACATTCTTTAGGATTAGCTTGGAAATCTTGCACACATACACACACTAAGCATAATATCGGGCCTAGATGCACAAAGGTAAAGCAGGGATCCAATCATGGAGCGATATACCTTTTGATCCACGGCCTTGTTGTCTCCTCCAAGGTCGAGATGTCCGGTTGTCGGCATTGGTGTCTTGATGGGCTTGGCTTTGTCCATGTCAAACTTCTTCAACATATCGGAGGTGTACTTGGTTTGACTTATGAACGTGCCTTCCTTGAGTTGCTTGATTTGAAATCCGAGGAAGTACGTCAATTCTTCCATCATAGACATCTCAAACCTTTGAGTCATAATCCTACTAAACTCCTCATAAAAAGCCACATTAGTACTACCAAATATGATGTCATCAACATATATTTAGCACACAAAAATATCATCATTGACTTTACGAGTAAATAAAGTAGGATCGGCCCTCCCAATCTCAAACCCTTGTTTGAGTAGGAAGTCCTTGAGACAATCATACCAAGCTCTAGGGGCTTGTTTCAACCCATGGAGCGCCTTGTCGAGCTTGTAGACATAGTCGGGATGCTTGGGATCTTCAAAACCCAGTGGTTGCTCAACATATACTTCTTTGGATAGGGGGCCATTGAGAAATACACTCTTCACATCCATTTGATATAACTTGAAGTCATGATGAACTGCGAAATCTAGCAAGATCCAAATTGATTCTAGCCTTGCCACCGGTGCATATGTCTCCTCAAAGTCCAATCCTTCCACTTGAGTGAATTCTTGAGCCACCAACCGTGCCTTGTTTCTTGTGACCACGCCATGCTCATCTTGTTTGTTGCGGAAGACCCATTTGGTTCTAATCACATTTTGCTTGGGTCTTTCCACCAAGGACCAGACTTCATTCCGAGTGAAGTTGTTCAACTCCTCTTGCATTGCCATTATCCAATCTTCATCTTCAAGTGCTTCTTCAACTCTCTTGGGCTCTATTGGTGACATAAAAGAGAAGTGCTCACAAAAGGTTGCCAATCTTGATCTTGTAGTAACTCCTCTTTGAATGCTTCCAAGAATGTTATCAACGGGGTGATCCCGTTGAATGGTATGATGCATTCTTGGATGAGGGACTTGACTTCTTCTTTGGATTGGGCCATCATCATCACTATCATTATCTTGGTTTATTGGAGAGTCAATGATTTGACTATCTTGAATGTTCCCTTGATTATCTTCTTCTACTTATGTTGGATCTTGATTTGCATGTGTTCTTGAGCCATGATCCCTTCTTGAAGTTGAAGTGTTGTCATGGGCATTGCTTGACCCATGATTTAAGCTAGGATCATGGTGGGTTTGCAGTGGTTCATCATCATCTTCTTCAACGGGCTTTACTTCACCGGTTGCAAGCTTCCTTATCACTTGATGAGATGGTTCTTCTTTACCTACAATTTCAGCATTGACTTGCTCCTTTTGAGAGCCGTCGCTTTCATCAAAAGTCACGTCTACCGCAATTTCAATTTGACCGGTGGTCTTATTGAAAACACGGTATCCATATTCGTTAGTACCATAACCAAGTAAGAACCCTTTATCTACCTTAGATGCAAACTTAGAGCTTTTGGATTTCTTATTAAGTATGAAACACTTGCATCTAAAAACCCTAAAATAATCCACCTTAGGTTTGTTACCGGTGAGTAGCTCGTAGGCGGTTTTCTTCCTTATTTTATGAAGATATAGGCGGTTGATAGCTCGACATGCTGTGTTCACGGCTTCCGCCCAAAAATCTTTCTCCAGGACCTTGTACTCATCCAACATTGCTCTTGTGGCTTCGATGAGCGTTCGGTTCTTCCTCTCCACAACACCATTTTGTTGAGGAGTGTAAGGAACCGAAAACTCATGCTTGATGCCTTCATCATCAAGGTACTCTTCAATGTTGGTGTTCCTAAATCCGTCCCATTGTCACTTCTCACTTTCTTGATCTTCACTTCAAACTCATTTTGAGCTCTTCTTGCAAACTTCTTGAAGATCCCTTGGGTTTCACCTTTATCTCTCAAAAAAAACACCCAAGTGAAACAAGAATAATCATCAACAATTACAAAACCATATTTGTTACCTCCAATGCTTATATAAGCATTGGGTCTAAATAAGTCCATGTGAAGAAGCTCAAGGGGTCTTGTAGTTGTCACTATATTCTTGATGGGATGTTTAGCTCCAACTTGTTTCCCGGCTTGACACGCACTGCAAATTCTATCTTTCTCAAAAGAAACATTTGTTAGTCCAAGGATGTGTCCACCTCTTTGAAGGTCGACCAAGTTCCTCATGCCAACATGAGCTAGTCGGCGATGCCATAACCAGCCCATGCTAGATTTTGCCACTAAACAAGTCTCGGACCCCACTTTACTAGTTGCAAAATCAACTAGATAAAGCTTGCCCTTTAGTTGACCCGTAAAAGCAGTAGAGGAATCCGCCCTTCTAGAGACTTCCACACCCTTATCCATAAAGAGACAATTATAGCCCATCTCATAAAGTTATGAGACGGACAACAAATTGTAACCCAACGAATCCATAAGTAGAACATTAGAAATGAAATTATCATTTGAAATAGTAATTTTACCCAAACCAAGTATATCTCCTTTGCTATTGTCACCAAAGACAATCCTTTCACACGAAGTTTGATTTGGTTGAAAGGAGGTGAACATATTCTTCTCTCCGGTCATATGATTTGTGCATCCACTATCAAGCACCCAACTTGATCCACCGGAGGAGTATTCCTACAAAATAAATTCAAGCCTTTGTTTTAGGTCCCGAGATGGAACCTAGAGGGTTAGTTACAAAAGGCTTGGGCACCCAAACACTCCTCAAGATTTGCCTCTTCTTGAGTGCACCCACATATTTCACCATAATCTTGCCATCCTAGTCACATATGTGGCTCCGTGAGATGGGCACTTGTTGCTTGGGTACCTCCACTTGCTTGTTCTTGTTGCTCTTCTTGTTGTTTGCTTGTGTGCTTGTAGGTGTGCTAACATTGTTCACCTTATTGATAAGGTCAACAAGTGGCACACTCTTGTTGAACTTCACACAAGCTACCCCATTGACCATGTTCCTTCCATTGGCCTTTCCATCATACCTGTTGTAGCCAATGCCATCTTTGATCAAGGGGTGTCTTGATGCCTTATACATATTTGCTTGTTGCTTTTCTTTGCACTTGCAACCAGTTTTGACTATGGTGTTCAACCTTTGAATCTCCTTGTCTTTCTTCTCTAGCTCAACAAGGTTAGTCGCACAAATATTTATATCAATATTAAAGCATCTATCACAACCCTTGCTAGATGAAGCTTTAGTTTCTTTAGAGGCGGTAGAGGTGTTTCTCCAAAGTGTCTTATAGTTTAACTCAAGATTGTTATATTTCTCTTTTAAGCTTGTGAAGCTTTCTTGAGCCAAACTAAGATCATGCTTTAGAGGAGCTAAAGAGTCATTGAGTGAAGAGTGTTTCTTGGTCAAGGATTCATATGAGTCCTTGACCATGGACAATTCTACACTCAACTTCTCAACCTTTTCTATTTCCAAGGTGAGAGATGCCTCAAGTCCTTGGGTCTTTTCCCTTTCCTCTAGGAGCAATTCCCCTTGCGACTCAATGCATGACTCACGCTCTTCTATTGTGTACATTAGCTTCAAGATTTTAGTTGCGGCCTTTTTACCATATTTCTTAATGATTTTGCTAGATAGTTCTCATTATTTTCATCATCACTATCATAATCACTAGATGTATGGGTAGGAGAGTTAGGAGACACCTTATCTTCTTTTGCCATGAGGCATATAGGAGTGTGATAGTCATTGTCGGTGAGGTTGGCAAAGAGCGAAGGTGATGAAGAAATGTTGGTGAAGAGAGATGTCGATGAAGCATTGTCGGCGATGAGTGTCGAGGAGGAAGATGCCTTTTGTATAGCAATCGCCGCCACACTCTTCTTCTCATTTTCATTGTCATCTTCACTATCATCATCCGATTGCCACCCTTGACCAAGGTGTGCTTCACCCTTCTTCTTGTCCTTGTACTTCTTATCACCTTGCTTGTTGAACCGAGACCTCTTACTTTTGTTTGGGCAATCCGCAACAAAATGATCAATATCTCCACACTCATAGCAAAAATCTCTTCTTGAATGGCTTGCTTCCACCACTTCTTCTCATCTTGTCTTTCTTTATTCTAAGAAACTTCTTGAAGTTCCTCACTAGTAATGCTTGCTCATCATCAAGATCATCATCATCGCTATCATCTCCACGCTTGCTGTACTTCTTGTTGCAATAACTTGTGTCTTTATCTTGTGATGCCTTGAGAGCAATACTTTTTCTATGTCTCACTGCTTCTTTCGCTTCATCATCTAGCACTTCATGATGCAATAGCTTGGCAAGCATCTCTTGTGGTGTCATGGTGCTATAGTTGTCCTTCTCCATAATGAAGGCAGCAAGCATGGTATTCTTTTCTCTATACACTCTATAAATCTTCCTAGCCGCTGCAAAGTCATCCTACCTTGTGTCTCCAAGTGCTCTAATTCTATTCACCAAGGTCATGAATCTATCATACATCTCTTGAGTGGTCTCTCCTTCCAATGTGAAGAAGTTTTCAATCTTTTCTTGTAGAAGCTCAATGTTTCCCACTCTTACACTCTTGTCTCCTTCAAATGACACTCTCAATGTCTCCTAAATTTGCTTGGCACTAACCATTCCATTGACCTTGTTGTTTTCTTGCAGCGATAGGCATTGCAAGATCAAGGTTGCTGCCGTTGCATTGAGTTGAAAATCCGTGGCATCTTCGGGTGTTCACTCACTAGGATCTTTGGGAACATCCACACCAACCTCAACTACTTCCTAACACCTTGAGGCAATAAGATGTAACTTCATCCTATGTGCCCAATCAACATATCTCACACCATCAAATTGAGGTGGTTTGCTGGGGTTGACTATAGGCATGTTTGAATTGTTTCCCTTGCTTGATGACCCATAGTCAAAACCGGTTCTTGCATAGGCTTTTGGTGTCTTGTCACCACCTTCATTTGTTGACTCGGCATTTATCTTGTCTAGTACTTCCTTCATCTTGTCAAGTTGCTCTTGCATCTTATCTAATTACTCCTTTTGCTGCACTAGGAGCTTCTCGGCGAGTTGAGCGGTGATTTGCTCAACTAGAGTCTTCATGGTGTCTGGATCCATCTTGACCAATATTTCTCCTCACACGGTAAAGCGTCAATCTGAGGGACCACGGCTTTGATACCAATTGAAAGGACCTAATTGGTCTAGAGGAGGGTGAATAGGCGTCTTTCGAAATCCTAAAATTCACAAACTCAATTGCGGAAGTTAAATACTCACCGGAAGTTCCGGTGGTTTGGAATAGAAGTTCTGGTGTGAAACCAAAACTTCTATCGCAAACCAACTAGAACTTCGGGTTTCCTAAAGCTAGGTAATCAAAGTGAATGAGTTGTGATTTTAACTATTCAAGTTACCACACCCTTCTAGATGATGTATATGATGGAATCAATCTTTCACACCTTCGGAGACCACCTCTTGTTTAGAGTTCTTCCTACAACCAAATATACAATAGAAGAAACAATGAATACAATAACAAGGGTAGTCGAAAGCTACCACCACAACAAGCACGCGGGACAAACGATTTATCCCGAGGTTTGGCTTTCTCCACAAAGGAGTGCCTACGTCCTCGTTGTTGAGGTGGCCACAAAGGCCCGACCACTTAGGTCACCTCTCTCAAGCAACCACAAAGGAAAGCTTAAGATCTCCACTAAGATGAAGGGTAATATAAACACTTCGGAGTGCCCTCACAAGTAAATCAACACGGGCAACCACGAAGAATGCCTAGCCGGCTAGGGTTCCAAGAACCCAAGAGTAATAAACACAAAACCAACCGGCGAGGTGAGGAAACCAAGTGCTCAAGTCGAAGATCGATGCTCTCGCTCTCAAATCTCACGTCCCTAACTCACACAATTAAAGATTAAAGCTTGGAAGCAAGGGGAGAGAGAGAGTGGGTGAGTCAAAGCTTTGGGGATGTTGGGTGAACAGTGAATTAGTGTATTGCATG